>DWQL01001963.1:0-10508 GCA_018231265.1 Noctuana haematospila
AGTTTCGTAAATTGTAAGCATGAATATATCTAAAATCAATCTTAGATCTAAGGCAACAAAACCACTGTAGACCAGTGTAATGTATTAATCCAACATTGAAACTTTGAAACGAATAAAAACTATGTATGTTATTCATGAATTACGTTAAACCTTTCTTTCACAATTTTCACCTAACCTTTTTAACCGACTTCAAAAAAAGGAGGAAGTTCTCAATTCGACCGTTTTTTAATGTGTGTATTGTGTTGTGTGTTGCTCGGAGGACAAACAGAACGGCCGTGTGTCGCTGTCACGGATCCAACCTTGAAACACTTAACAGTACAATACTTGTTGAAGACTCAACACAAAAACCTGTTGGCAAAAACCTTAGGGCGAGTAACGAAAACACAATTACGTTTTATTAGACTCGTATTGTTAGCCGTAACTAATGTTGTGGTAAATGGATGTGGATAAAGGGGAATTGTATCCAGTAGAAATGTTCACAGTTATCGCAATGGATTTGTAGGAAAGAATCTTAAAAGCAATGAATTCCTTCGGAAGATCATTCAGTTGCCTGGAACTTACAGAAGTTATCATTTTTGTTATCACAAAAGTACTATCAAGAAAAATTTTATACAACCACAAAACTTTGTTTTAAATTTGAAAACGCTTCTCCTCGACCTCTTCCTATAAAAAAACAGTTAAACCAACATCATACCGACAATGTTCTTGATAATCTTTGGATCCGTCTAGAAGCTTTTTATAAGCAAATAAGGCAATTCAATTTTATTTTCAATCGAAGATAAATATCCTTAGTCGTTAGCTGTGAATCATGCAGGTGTCAATGAACCCGCGTACAATAGTTTTTACGTCTTTACGATCGATCGATGCCTCATTGAGTTTTCTATGGATGTAGTACGTCTCAAAGTAGGCATCTTGCGTACAGACGTATAATAATACGTCTTATGAGCCACAATACAAGTTACTCCGTTGATCTAATGTTTATTCGGAACGCGCATGTTTTTGTCTGTAAACAAACACGAGCACGTTGGATGTAGAACTATTTTGTTATTTACCCAAAATAAGCGAACGTTTGTTAACACCGTTAACGTCATAGAAATCGTTTAGTTAAAGATGTTTTCACATTGAAAATTAAATCAAAATTAAATATTTTATTGTTAACTTTCGCGGTTGACTGGTGTATTTGACTCAAATTTTTCTAACAGAAACTTCCAACTATTGAGAAGCAAAGAGTGTGAAAAAAGTTCCTATAAAGTATTAACTTTATAGGAACTCCTGTCAAGAATGTGATGCATGACAGGAGCTATGAATTAAGGGACATGAAAGTGCTTGGTATCAATTATCTAACTTCTTTTATCAGCGAAACAGTTCAGCGAATACAGTGGCTTTAAGAAAATAAATTCAAAGATACTTTTGCGCAATCAATGCTCAATCTTAATGGAATCGTATTTTGAAACTGGATAAATTGTATCCTATTAATTATTGGTAAATTATACGTTATAGGTACTATATTAAAATACTAGGTATCTAATATTATTAGTGTAGCATTTATTTTGTTAATGAACGTACAGTGTAATTTCAAAAGTTCGCTATTATGTTGCCTACATAATAAATCTACCTAAAAACAAATAAGTATTTATGTTAAAATAGATTGAGCACATAATGTTCGCACTTGTAGCACATTTTGCAACATTCACGGCAATTTTACGCGCATAAAACAGTAATCTAGCGTGTTATAAACCGCTTAACGTACAAATTTGTAAACAAAACTTGTATTACGAATTTATGATCGATCAAAATTTACGATCACTACTGTCTGTTTCTTGGCGGCTCTAATACTGCACTTGTTCTAACATAATATCAGTTTGATCTTTAAAAACATTCATGTTAGGTTGATATTTGCTTCACCGTGGACTAGAATTAAAATAAATGTTAGTTTAGATCTAAGCGCCTTGGGATTGAATACGATTGTTTTAAAATTTACTATTGTTATAGCATCTAAGCATCTAAGATCTTTACCTTTTCTTGAGTGGACAATGGCATAACTAAGTCAGAACCAGGTACATTGCATTTCATCCTTATGATCAATACACAAGAATTGCCTGGTATTAATGGCGCCTATACCTACTGCCAAACTAACTATAATATTAAAGTTAAACTTGCAACATTTCTTGTAATTCTCGAGTGAGTTGTACATTAAAGTTCAATCTCAAATGTCTTAGCGATTGAAAATAGCCTAAAGGTCGTAACCGAATCCAATCGGCATAGCTCACTTTACCCAATCGTTTACCTTTTGAATATCGCATGGAGCACGTATTTTTCACATACATAGAAACCTAAACAGTGCCATTATAGATAGGAAATTGTCGCAGCCGTGTAGGGTAAAAGGCACGACATGTGACGCGTTCGTCCGACCCACTTTCCAACGGTGCAAGTGAGGAACGAACGACTTTCACATATATTGGAGCAATAAAAACGTGTCGCGACTTCCTTGACGGATTAATTGTGGTGATTTAAAGCGATGGGGTAACCGAAAACGATGTATCAAGTTCAGAAACTGAAAGCGATCGAACACAGATCCTGTTCGGTGTCTTAGCCTCTCGAAAATTTGTGGTTTGAAAGTGATGGAAGTCAAGTTCTTCTCTAAATTTCCAGCTGTAGCTTACTGACTAGGTATTATCAATTTATAGTTATGTATTAAATTTTCGTCCATGTTTTGCTCTGGGATCGTCGACTGTGTCTAGCAACCCACATCTATACTCATACTCATAAATTTGAGAATATTGTAGACTCAACTGTCATTTAAAACTTTTTGTATAATTTAATCTTCAATTCAAAGTTTGAAACGGTTGATTTGTACAGAATATCTTTAAAATGCTATATTATTTGCTCTCCGCGTCAGTGTAGGGCGAAATCACTTGTGTTGTGCCAATCGTCGTCATTGTAGCGGCGTGCCTTTACTTTCAATTATATTTCTGAATACGCTTCACCATTTGACATTTTGTATTTCTGTATTTATCTGACGCATGCATTGTAAACTTTTTCATATAAATAATTTATTTAGATTAAGATTTTTTCATTTTACTTTACATTTTTTTAAAGTGTTTACACATGCCATTGCTCTTGAGGTTTCTTTTATGGTCGTATTTAATTAATGGAAATGGTTTTACTTAGCTACAAAATTTGTGTTCACGGCATTTGTTAAATAATACTTTATATAATCTGTAGAAGCCTCAAGAGCACCTGGTTCAGCTCGTGTCACTCCATTCATCAATCAGCCGTAAAGTAAAGTTGCCACTTGCAACTTTTGCTAGCCACCGGATTAGCTTTAATAGGCAACGTGTATCTCGCCGACACTTCAATACATAAACTGTCACACACAACTTTGAACGTTATTACGAAATATTAGATACCAAAAACGTTTGTAACTTTTGGACATATGGCATAATAACTCATGTTGGTTAAAACGGTGGTTAGAACAAATCGCGATTAACACGTGACAACAGATGGTGATCTTGCCTTATAAGCGCCGCAGTTATATTAGATAGTGCGAATAGATGAAGACGTAAATTGTATTCGCAATTTGAATGTTGAAATAAATTACACAGCTCTTAGGTTATAGGTACGAATAATAATTGCCGTGGCTCGTTTAGAAACCCCATCAACGGAAACAAGTTTTAGTTGCAGATTAGGTATCATCGCCCTTATTAACTTAGCGAGACCTACTTTGAGGATACAAATTCGATTAGCAAGCTTCCTGTTTGCACATTTTCCATGCGAACTGATTGTATCAGCAAATATTGGATGAAAATTGACGATTTCCTGTTAGTAAATAAGCCGCGATTGCAATTATTTATCGCGATTGTGAAATTCAATTTGGAATTTATGACAAATACCTAAAGGTACGACTGTAGTGAAACTAAATTGAGAAATATTATATCGAATACATGAGAAATAAATTAACAAATCTGTGAGCTTGGTAAATCAAGAAAACTTTTACTCGGAAAAGTATTAGTATCAGATACAAGTTATAAAAAGGTTATTAGCAAGTATTTAATTACAGTATATGGCTAAGTATTTAATAACAGGAAAATCCACGTTCTACGTTCCACGTTTCCATTGAGTGCGAACCAGAAAAGTTGCTCTAAACATGTGTCGAACAGGAAATTTAGTAAGGAGTTGTACCTTTTATTGGGAGCTTGCATAGACAAATACGACGAGCGATTCCTGATGGCTTGCGGATAATGTCAATTAGTGGTAACTCTGTAGTCGATCGGTCTTAATCTAGTCGCCTATATGGACCGTGAAAGTGTTGCATTAAATAATTGCGGAAGCCAACAGGAGAGTTTAAGAACCATTAGCTAAAGGTAAAGGCGAAGTTCAGTCGACACTAAGGAAAAAGTATTTATCTGTCAAAGATGGGACGACTGTTTCTCAACGATAGATGACACTCAACATTAATTGACATAAAATCCCAGAGTGGTTAGCAACATAAAGTATATTTATTTGTGTTTATTCAAGACGTATGCTTGTGAATGTGAATTCATTCACTCAATTGTAATTTAATAGATCTATAGGTGCCTCCGATAGATCATCCACACAGAAAAAACATTTTTTTTATCCTCGATAGTCAATGTTCAGTTGTGTCAACATAACATTGTTAAATCTGTTAACACATGCCCGCGAATAGAATAAAAAAATATATTTGCATGCTCAATTTTGACATAATAGACCCATTCAACTATTGTTGTACTATTTCGCGGGTCGGCGACCTCCAGTTATGTAACCACGCGTCATATCGCTACTACACGAATAAAAGGCGTAAGTGATTTACACACGACTAAAATAAATACTAGAATAATAGGTGAACAGAGTATATGAATTCATTCGAATTGTATAAGTTCCTTAAAAAAAAGAACCGGCCGAATTGAGAACCTCCTCCTTTTAGAAGTCGGTTAAAAAGTATCTTATATTGCCACCTTCTTTCTAAACTTACTATTGCCTAAAGGTAGGTATTAAATTAAGTAACAAAGTTTTCCAACAAGCCCTATAAGCTGAATTTATTACAATAATTTAGTGTTTAAGTAACTATTTCTGATGAATACAGGCTTTTCTCGTGGGAATATTGTACAGTAATTATTTGTAAAGGAAACAGTATCTAATTAAATTTGCGGCAGTGCCCACTACTGACCTGTGCTGTGGGTGCCTTGTATAAATGTATTATGACATAGCTCATCTAGTAGTCATAGTAAAATTTATAAAATAAACAGACCTTTTATATAATTAAATTTCGTTTAGGTATTTTTATTTTAACGTCTTGAAATTAAACCACAAATTTCTTTAAATTAAAAATAACCATATAAATAAAATCAAAGTTATCTAGATAATTAATTATTTGACAAGATTTTTATTTAAATTTTACTCTTTTAAGTAGTTTAACAAATTCACAGCCAAAGTTTTGCTAAAATAAGTTCATGGCACAACATAAATTCATAGTAAAATATTTTCAGTTTACAAAAAAAGTAGGCATTGAAAGGATCCCATTAAAAGTATTACTGAGTTGAACATAGGCTTTATGCAAACATAAATGATACTCATATGAAAGAGCAGTATTATGCTCGTAGGGAGACCACTTTGTTCCTGAAGCACCATATTATCCACGGGTCGTATGAAATTGTAATGCGAAAAGCGAAATTTCATTCGAAAACTTGCATTTCAATACTGCTTTTCATCTGTCTTTTCATTTTCAATTCCATTCGTTTTCCTTATTTTACGAATTAATATATGTAGTTGTGTACGGGTCCGTCCATTAATCACATGATGTTTTTTTGGCTTTTTTACCCCATCATTATCCCATACCCTGACACTATTTACGGCACGCAGTAAAGAGATTCCAGAGGTAACAATTGCCGTAAATGGCAGCAACAAAACATCTGATGCCCGCTTCGCAACAACCTTTGGCCATAGCACGATTCGGACCGTTTGTCCGCGACATATAAATTATTCAAAGGCATGTAAACACACACCTTATAAGCGCATGACCTGCATCGTGACACTATCTATTCCCAATCCCAAACAAGTGTTTATAATGAAGACATTAAAATTCTTGGCCTTTTGGAGACGCTGGAAATGTGTTAGTGGTGTGCGCGTCCTCGTGTATACAAGTATTATACGCTACGCGTTTATGCTCGCGACACCTGCAATCATCGTCATTATAATTATTATTTAGATGGACGGGGATGAGACCTGACCCAACAGCCACTGACCAATTTGGTCTATTGTAGCTGCCTCCTTAATTATTCTGTCCATTGTATGGGTGAAAGCCGTATAGGTACTGTTTGGTAATTTATGAATTATCGTGTTCAGACAGAAAGAAAACAGACGCGGCAGGGGACTTTATAATAAATATGGATTAATAGGGGTTTTCACGACGCCAGATGGTCTAGCGCGGTGACCTTACATAGTTATGCAATGGCCTCGAGGCTACCCGTCCACCAAAACAGTCTTAAATATACATGGATCTTATCTCGATTATTATTGTGTTTCGGTAATTCGCTTTCGCTGTATAAAACTATTTAATGTTTCTGAGAGTGAAAGCAAAAAGTTAGCATCTAGATTCTTAAGTCTAGACGTTCAATCATAACGTGCTGCTTCTAATTATTATAATACACGTCTGTCAGTGTATTTCGAGTAAGTGATGATTGGGAATTTTTTACACATTAAAAATATTGTGAATTTCAATTGAAAATATTGGTCAGCTGTTATTTAAAGTATATAAATAAATTCTTTGTACATACATTTGTCACCGGAGTAGTAATGAATGATTGTAACGTAGCCATTTTGCCAGCTATAGAATTCCCAAGCAACATAATAATATTTATTGCCATACGGTAATTAAACAATCACCAAAACCAGGAACAGAAATCTAAATTCATTATTTAAACTTTTTTCCTGCCGGGAATTCAACCCAGGACCTTCCGAATGCTAAACCGGCATGGTAACCACTACAGGATCTTCAATATATTGCGCTAAGTATAAATCAATCCACATATAAAAACCTCCGTGATAGAGGTAATTTCCCAGTCAAAACTAGTTCTTACACATTACAAGTAGCTAAACTACGGTTAGTATAATAGTGAAGTAATTCAGTTGGAAAACTTATGTTTAAAAATATTTCTCTCTTTGAAAATATGTATTTATATAAAAAAATAAGTAGGTACCTAATGAAGCTCCCATTACAGCTCACATTGCCTTGTTAACCAGATTCAACAAAAAAGTTAAAGCGACCAGCGCAAGAACAATTCAATCAGTTCGATAATAACGAACCGATCGATAATATAAGAAAAAATCAAAACGTTGCATAATAAAAAAAATTCAATCAGCCGGCCGGTTGATTGGCACCAATCAGATGTCGAGCAAAAAATAACATTAGCGGCCAATTGATGGCTCGCAAACAAATCAACATCGTTTAATGCGAAACTCTGTTTTTTCTTTTCACGTGGATATTAATAAAGATTCACTTGGCGCCGTGTTGTATCGTCTACGGACTCGTGAAATGGCGGATTCCGTGATTTTGCGCGCGCTATAAAAATGTCGGCATTTTGGCACCAGTGGGATTTCGATAAAGCTTTATAACATATTGTGTTGATTACCGTTCCAGTTCGTGTACGTCATTATAATTATTATCTCGGTTTAATTTAAAGATTATTTTGAGTAAACGGTCTACGTTGTGTTATACTCGTAATTTTTAATCGACTTCAAAATAGGAGGAGGTTTTCAATTGGACTTTATTTTTTTTGTTTATTTTCAAATTTGCATTAAGTATGTGCACGACGAATTTTGGAATCGGTGGTTTTTGTGACGCCAGTTATAATTATATAATTCATTATAAGATACAACGGACAATAATCAAATTCACAAGTGGACACTTAAACAATGCAGACTACATCAGGGTATTATCTAAATAATTCCAACCATACGTAGAAAAACTCTAATATACACTTTACAGTGTATAGTATTTATTATCTTTATTAATCAATACGAGATTGTGTCCATTATTATTAATGATGAACGGGCGTCGATAAGAAATATCGCAGTGGTTTGGACAAGAATAGTTTCGCATAACCGTTGCGTAAGTTAGTCGAGTACCCCTCATACACAGTTCTACTGCTATTTTCATATTGACAACCGACAATACGCTCATACGTTCTAGACCGTATCGTGAATCAACGTCCGGTAGATATTTGCTTTGGAGCTGGGCCAAAACGAAGAAACAAGAGAGAAAAAAGGGCGCCGGCCTTGAATCGGTTTTCAAGAACTGACTGACGTCTCCCCCTCATATCACAGACGTATCGGTTTGTTGTGTTATCTATCGGATTAAACCATAGACAGTAGAATATTTAAACAAAAGTGTCTGTGGTGTATTGTCATGAACCAAAGTAAAATAGGCTATCCGCCATCTTATTATAACTCATTAACGTCTCATCTATTTTACTATGTAGTTGATGCAGGAATGCATAAACTACATAGTAAAATTAGATGAGGAGTTAACTTCGTATAATAATTATCGAAGTTGATTTACAGGTAAGTACGAGTAACTTTGATCGAACTATTATATCCTTCTTTTATGAATTACAAAACGTTAATTCTTATCAAATTTACAAAGTCAATTCTGTCAAGACAACTTCAAAAACGCCCCAAACAATAACTGACCACACTGTGTTGCCAACAGTTAGTAATAAATTTTGAGCTCGCAAAGAGACAGCGGGTGGAATGCTGGCATTGTTTTATCTACGATTTTTACGGTTTTCACGGATTGCGAGAACGCCTTGTTGCTACGTTGGTAGCAATAAAGTGTATAGTTGTCTATAGATCTGACTAATGCCTTATTCTTTACGAGTTCATTTTATGTCATTTAATAGTGATTCGTCAATTGTACTCATTAGGATTCTGTCTCAGGCCTATTCTGCCTGAGTTCATTGTGTATTCTGACTTACCAACTTCAATCATAGACTTCGCGACTTCATTCGTCATAGTCAACAAAGATGCTTCGAAGAAGCAAGACATAAGAAGAAGAAGTTAATGAAGTTTTTCATTCTGCTAAAATGTTTTCAGATATTAGTTAGCATGAAGTAGTTCAATAATTTAACACAATGGTAGCCATTGGCAAAAAACGATCAGTCGAGCTGTAACTAGCAAATGTTCCTGTATGGCGAACTAAGTACCTATTTTTATTCTAACCATGGCACGAGGGCAACGACCCGCGGTCGTGATCTATTTTATCAGTTAATCATTGGACGAGCCGGATGAGTGACGTAACACATCCTTTGTGATCCTAATTTTGATAGACGTCGTTAGTTTTGTTTGCTGTAATTGAAAAGATTCGCTTATCTTAGTACTTTTGAAAGATATATATTAGGGTACCATCTGATGACGTACCTACAGACATATTTATATCTTGGTAGACTACTAAAATATATGGATATATAAACCAAGTTTCCTATACATGTTAATAGGTAGGTATTTCTAAACACAAACACTTTTCGAATGTATGAAACTTAAATTAATTATGTGAATGGCAATAATTCATAGTTCTCCCTAACTTGACGTGTGATGGTTTTAATGGTATATCAGATCAGTAATAAAGTAATAATATAAAAATGTTATTATTAGTATTACTGAGCTACCTGAACAAATATATTGTACTATTGTATATATACCATTATGCCTGCACTACAACAACATAATGCTTCATACAAGCGTAAATTAAATCAATAATCAGCGTCGTAGAAGTCCATAATTAATTTCAGAAACCAAAATTCTAGTAAGTAGTAGCAGCCACGAACTTAAACACGCAGTGTGGCCCGATACATATCGAGTGGTTATAATGTCCGAATCGAAAGTAATTTAACGTCGATAAAGATCTTAACTGACCGATCTAAGGTCAGACTTACTGTACATAAGAGTACGTAGCTTTATGCACGAGCAGGTATAGCTTGTCTGCCTCAAGTTCGCCGCTTTTAACTACTGTTTGTTAAAACGCCTTCACTACGGTAGAGGTCGTTAAAATAATATTAGATTGACTGCAGGAACATAAGCAATAATCAATCAAATCAATCATTGTTATGGCATAATTGAAAGAAAGAAAAAAAGAAGAAAGAAAAGTCATTTAAATATTTGTCACGAGCAAGCAATTACATGCTAAAACAACATTGACAGTTTATTTTATAATGATAAAAACGAATTAAAAAAAATCTAATCATTAAAATATCATCTCACATCCAAAATAAAGACGAATAAAAGAATTATGTGAAGTGAACGCGGCGGAGAACAAACATAAAACACGGAGGCTCAATCGTACTAAACAGTGTAGCTCTACTTTCAATAAGTACGTAATTTTCGCGGCTGATAAGGGTATGGTGCGTAATGTCAAACGAGAGGTAACGGCAAACTTAAAGCAAACAGGTAGTATGTAAGTACGTTTTACATGCGGTGACATTGACCGCAGAAAG
>DWQL01001964.1:0-10507 GCA_018231265.1 Noctuana haematospila
TTTGTGTGTGTCCATGGCACCCACGACACAGGGAATCCTAGTGTGGGGCTGTGAGTGTGAAGCGTTATTTATTTATAATTATTTATTATCTACCAATTTCTAATTTTTATAGTAACTATAACTACCTAGGATACAATACATGCAACCAATTAGGAGCATAATAAAGACAACCTATTTGGAGCTTATTAAAATAAAGTTAATGAGACAATTACATACTCGTAGTTGGTTAAATATAAATTAATATATTGTGATAGATTACAAATGCCCCTGGCAATAGATACAGCACAATGGACTTCCGGGCTGCTTTCTAAAACGCATATGAACTAAGTCGATTAAACTTCTAACCCTGGATTACGCAATGGTGTCTTACTGGTCATTACTATATGGCTATTGGGTAATAAAGTAATTACTACAAAACCTAATTTATAAATATAAGTTAATTATAAGTTTGACAAATCAAAAAATATAATAATATGGTTATTTATTACAATGTTTAAAATAAATATATGGTAATCCCTTGTTTTTTCGCCATTTGCGACAGGATAAATTTAATTTGATGAACTACAATCATATTCACACACTCACGTCAAATAATCTTGAAGCACAGACAAATATTATTGTTAGTTGATCATGTAAAGTAACGTGTACGCAGTCAGATACTGTATGCACAGATATTATGATAACATTACGACACGACAATACGCACCATCGCTCTACCAGTTGCCGTATGACGTCATGTCACCTGAGTGACACGGGCCTGACGGGCTCAAAAATGAGTCTCGGCCATGAGCCGACCTTTACGTATCGGGCCAAGGAGGTTTATCGAGTGCATTGTCATATTTGAGATTGTTTTTCTGTAGGGTTTTGATTTCGTGCAGTGCGAAGTGAATTCACTTGGAACAGTTCTGTTACTCGTATATACCTACTACTATATTACTTTGATTTCCAATCTTGCCTTTTTATCGTTTACGTTGATGAAATCGAGGCCTTCCTATTTTGTGATCTTCGAACCATTGTCAACTTAGCCAGGTTTACTGTTATTACCGTAATATGGACACTATGGACGGTATGTTAACAATATGATTAGGGAATAGTCTATACTACTCCCTAACAACATCTGGTGAGAAAATCTGGAAGTTAATTTTCAAAGTGTAAGCATAGTACTTATTGTCTTCGAAGTGTAATGCTTATATTTACATTCTAGACCTGTAACTATCTATGTAGGAGTATTTTGAAGTAAGTATAAATATGCTATGGATTTTAATGTTACTTGAGTTCTATTACGTATTGACGTGACGACTAATTTGTTTAGAATCCAAATATGTTTTTATTATCTTAGTTATTAGAATGTATTACATACATTTCCTGCCAGAATAACGGAAAGCTGCAAACACTAATTTAAACTTTTTAATAGACCGGTGTTTTTATATTTAATCATAAAACTCATTAAATGTTTAGTTATAGCATAATAATCTATTTTTGAATTTTAACGAGTAATATTGTTGATTACGTAGTTCGTACGTAAATATACGTCATGGGGCTACATAAATTGCAAGACGGAAACATATTATTTTTATAGCTTTCGCCGTAAATAGCACGTTTTCACTGCGGATGCTGTACCGTATTCATAATTATAAATACATCCTGTTATATGAAAAGACATTAATTAACTCAGTAGAAGCTAACATATTTAAACGTAATGGGATAAATCATCCAGGTGTGCTGATGTACCTAATAAAAGCAGCTAACGATAGGTATATTGTCAGGTATAACGCGATATAGGTACGTAGGTAAGTACCAAGTGTAAACTTTATACACTACATCTCTTCAGCATTGTATATTGAGGGTGGTCCATTAAATATATGTATAGAAGAAAAAATCCATCGATTTTTCCTCACGCCCGACTGATAGCCTAAACCGATAAATCGTGTATAAATTTTAGATTTGTTTATGACTTTCATAAAATAAAATCTTGTATCTCTAAACTAAGATAGAAATCATTGTGCAGTGCAGATTCATGACCTTATTTAGATTTGCTATTACGCTGTTGTGAGGATTTGTTACTAAGTAACGCTGAACAACACAAGAGCAACGCAACACCATAACAGAGTCGCGAAACGCGCGTCTGTCGCGTTTCTTACCTGCCCACTATAAAGACTGTTACACCCGTTACCACACCAGTTAAAGTTCAAATCTCTCTCACGCTGATAACTAGGTACGCCATGCACTGAACCCTGTGTCCGATAAATTAGAATTTACATGCAGGTCAAGTGGTACAGTTCACGTGAGCCGGAATTGGTAAGCGTGTTGAACGGGCGTGTATCATTGAGAGTGAAAATAAACTTAAATATCAGATGTCCAACCGAACCGTCGACATTACCTAAATTGGATCAACTAACCCCAATTATAGTAGCTACTTTGGCTTCGAGGAATAACTTACACACAACAGCATACAGACGTAGTATTCGAAGTTGGATTACTGAGGACAAAGATTGTCTCCTCTTGCGTAGAAACCAATGGGATTGTAATAGAACTAACCCTATCGTACAAAGTCGGTAGACTTAGGACGTTATAGACTTCTGTTTATTATTTATTTCTATCGTCCAACTAGAGTGAACTATATCAGTTGAGCTTATCGACCGGCCGGGCTGATGTTTATTGCCGTAATACAAACCACCACCAGTTAAAGTTCAGACCGTTCCCGCGCGAATGACTAAGCGCTTAATCAGAACTGTTGACTTTATTAGTACTTTCCTTGCTTATCCTAAATAATGTTATACACATATTTTGGGGTTATTCTCAACTTATTTAAACTTAAACCAGTAACCCGTAGGTAAACTTTTTTCGCAATCATGCGGTTCTAAAAAATTAACGTTAAGAATAATAAATGTGAAGCAACAATATAAATTGAGTAAACTAAGTGTAACGTATTTTAATTAGAATATTACACGAAGAAATTCAAAGAATCCAATACCATATATTGAAGAGGTAATATGATGAGAGTCTAAGATATAAGATTCTCATAATATTCAGACCATTATATGCCTCCATACGTTGCATCAACTAAGATCAACTGCCGCGGGCTCCGATTGACCCCCTCGACCGCAATACAATTCCAATGATTGTTGCTGTAATACCTAGATTACTTAGCCTCGTAAAGATTAGGTCAATCCTGCAATGATATCTGATATCATAAATATGCTTTAGAAATCTATAAAATTACTACTAATATGTATTGTATTTAATTGTTCTTATAGGTAGGTAACACCACAGTTTAACTGGTAGAGAATACCGTATTCAAAACACTCGTTAACATACGCTTTAATTTGATCAAATATCAAACCAAAAAAAAATCTGCGGAAGTGAAATTCTTTTTTCAGCGGCAAAATTAAATATTCACATTTCAATTTAATGTTCTAGGAAGTGTTAAAATATAGAAATGGAATAGATAAAAGATATTGATAAAAATCACTTAAAATTGAAGTCGCTAGTTATGAACGCTAACTTTACCTCAATGTTAGCACGAGGTTACATTACAAACGCTGTGAACCATGAAGGCGAATAACCATACGGAAACTATCGTTTTCATTGACTTAGAGGTCCTAAGCCAATTTCTTCTTCTCAGAAGTAGGTATAGCGTATTTCAAATGTAGCACATTATTGTTAAATTTTAACAATATTTTTGTCAAATTTATATAACATAGTACCTACTCGTTTTTAAATAAAATAAGTAGAAAAAATAAGTTTAAAATTTATATAACAGTCAACACCAATCTTTGAAACATGCTGTTATTTCTCCAGTAAAAACATTTGAAAATTTTTCAAAGCAGAAATAAATAAAAATATCTAATTTACCAAAAAAGTCTAACAAGATAATAAGCAATTAGACATAAAAGGAGCTGACTATAAACCCACTAACGCAACTAGCAAATTATTTCCAAGTTTCCAACATACAAAAATGGAAGTAAACCTAATTCAAAGTTTACACAAGAAACAGGTATGTAACATAGCGCCATTACTGCCACGTTGACCAAGTTACTTTAATAAGTGTAACTATAACAAGCAAATACAAGTGTTGACCCCATAAATGTTCATAGAAAGTTAATAGAAATCTAACATGGATACATGTCTCTAAGAAGTTAATAAACATTTCCTAAAACGGATCTAATAAAATCTATCTCAACAGTATCGACTGAATAAACACATACAACGTATAAAAAAAAATATTCAGCCGAACATAATACCTACCTCCTCCTTTTTTAAGTCGGTGATAAATAATTTTATTAACGAGAATAGTGTAGCCGTCCTTAGACCAACTAACGGCTTTCAACTGAAATTAATGTCAAATAGTTAGATTCAATTAACTGGAACATAATGCCTGGGTCTAAGGGTCTATAATGCGGTAACTTTGCGAGAACTGGATTTATAATTACAGAGATAACCTCGTAATTGGTACTTGTTAGGCTTTGATACTTTGGTCGGCTAAGAAAGCAAATCATTGCTGCTTGTTCGAGTACAATAATTAAATACACGATTAATTGAATTTGCAACTTATTGCAGTTGAACAAATATGACTTAAGACTTTCAATCAAAAGATACAGAAAAGATAAGAAATTATACACCGTCTAAAACTATTTCTTTTTGTTGTTATTAACAATATTGACGTACTAAGTAGGTTAAAGAAAAGACAGTACCTACAGCTAAAGTTATATTGAAATTGTAGAGTACCTGAAGATCAATAAACGGCTTTGATATTAAATAGTTAATCGTCAGAGCATATCTTGTGACTCTTGTGACTTATAGGTACATATATTAGGTACTATTATAGAGATATGAATATAATCGCGAATGCAAAAAAATTTACTCGTTATAGGTACCCACGTATCGCGCCTCACCAGGCAGAATGGCCTCCCACACATGCATAATTTAGAATATCAGAACTCGATTATTAAGAAAAGCTAAACATTGCAATAATTTGGACACATATATAAGAAATATATACCTACGCAATCATTACAAAAAACAAAAACGTGTAAACAACTCGTTGCTGATATATCTCACCACGAGAAGTTAGCGACATACAAACAGTTATCCGACTTAATTATGGTGCAATCAAATACGCAGGCTAAAATGTCAATGAGCGTAATGCAACTTCTTTAGTAAAATTTATCTCAATTTTGTTACATTCCATTTTAAAATCCATCCAATCCGGGTTAAAGTATTTCTTATTTCCATTTTGTTATTCTAATCTCTAGCTATTCTTTGACCATTGTGTGTAAGACAAGTCCTGAATTTATTACGATGAAAGAAAGCCGTGAATCAACTACAATTCCGTCAGTGAAATCGAAATTAATCGCATTCAAGGTAAATTGGTAGCCATTTTACGCGGGCAGAATACAATTTAAAACAAAATAAAATAGGAAACAGTCTTAATTTAGCGCACTTGGGCAGTCCGCAGTGTTATGGATTTTAATACTTCCTATATCTTATCTTAGTAGAAGCCAGTTGAGTTGATGTTCATTGAGTACACATATAAACATAAAATAAACTCATTTATAAACTTAAGTAGGATTAAGAAAAAAAAAAAAATTTGAACATGATTAAAACGTAATATACTTACAAACTAACCAAAGACGGCTTTTTCAATACTTAACATCATCAGGTACCTATTTATTAGGTTTTCCTTATTAGTCACCCGTTACTTGATGCGATATTGTATAAGTAGAGTTTAACTAGTATAAAACCACAGGTTAATCGTAACCAAGTCACTAAAATTATTTACATTGAATTACTTTGCAGTGAAGCAATTTATGCAATTAAAATGTTAGTTGTTTTATTTACTAACATATACAGTAGTACGAGATAAAGTTTACTTTAATGTTATCCATTTCCACTACTTAAATACCCATTACTGCATCCCTAATTCAACTATTTATAGATTGCAAAATATCTATTTTTAAATTAATATTATTTATACACATACCATGAACATTACGTGTCAATGACCTTAGTGCTTAGAAGGTGCTTATCACATAACTTCCTGCTACGAGGCGTTACCTTCAAGGAATCGGTGATGATAATAGTGATAGGCGCGGCTCATGTCCATCTATGAGTTTGTAATGGTCATGTTTACTGGAAAACAATCTTCAAGTCGAGCATTAAGACATTATTCGACATAACGGTACGTTTGCGTACAGCGCCGTCTTAATCCATCCCAGGGCCCTAGGGCACACAAGAACATAGCCCTATGTTGTTAGCCCTTTTATAAAGTAAAGAAATTCAATGACATTATATTACTAGCGTGATTCATAATTATATTTAAAAGTATAATTATATATTTTAGAGAAAAAAAAAGTGCAACGTAAGAGAATATAACAGATTTTCCGGGCTCCACTAAGTATGTCGGCCTCGAGCAAGGGCCTCGTGAGCCCTTACAATTTTAAGTTACAACTGGGATAAAAAGGTTAAGGTTTTTTTATATACGTTGTCGAGGAAAGATGGAATAAATTGACAGGAGACGGAAGTTTTAATTCGGCAAAACAGGAATAATTGTAAAAACATTAGAAACTAGATGTTTTAAATAAATTACCACAAGCAAATTGAACCTTCCACATGAATCATATTAAGTACTTTTGCCTATTCAGGCACAGCACAAATCAATTAGAATTCCACCTTCGTCTATATTGAATCTTAATTAATGACAGGGAAAGTACTGGAATAATTTTACTGGCAACTGCTTCACTTCCTTTACTTGGCTGCGGGTAAAATATGTAGCCTTACTCTAATTGCTTTTCTCTTGATAAATATTAATCTATTCAAAGGTTTTGTTTTGACGTACGAGTCTGTATGACTTGTGTAGTAAAGACGGATACTCCTAGATCCTAGATTTTATCAAGGAACATTATAGTACGCTTGCCAAGCTACATACAAACTTTAAGGATAAGTTAATTGTGCTTTGAGTCTTTTATCAGTTATAATTTTGAAAATTTTTAACATTTCTTAACTTCTACATTTCCTAGTAAATATGTTTAACGATATTGTCGGAGGTTTCCTCGAATGTATTGACTCATTGCACATAAATATGTCTGTAGGAACTGGTTATCGAGTTAAACAGGAAGTCTGATTTTAAAATGTATAATGTTCAACATTTGCTTAAGCAGTACCTACGTAGGTACATTAAAAACGGAAAAACTTTTTGGTAAAAAGTAGTTTTAACATACTAGTCTCTTCGATAAATCTTTGAGTCTAGCCAAGTCCCGTACATTTTGATAGCTTTAACGATTGCGTCACGGGACTATCAAAATGTTATAGTTACCTATAAATCTTATACATTTTTTATCCGTTGAATGTAAAGGTATTTTGGTTAGGGCGTAAATATCGCCGACAGAACTTTAAGATTTCATAAATATAATCATTCCACATTTTGAAGCCTATCAACAAGTAAGTTTATCATAAACTTCGATAAATATATATTTAAAACGGAAGACAGAGAAAACAAAACCGCTGACATGAATATGTAAACAAATTGATTGAAAAATACTTATTAATTAAACGCCCGGTAGCTAAGGGCGTGACCACGAGTTCGCTGGAGCGTTAAGAACATTTACATCTCAATGATTACAATAGACTTGAATAAAGGGTGTGACTCAACAAGCAATACATGTAAAGAAAAATTCATATCAAACACTTAACATGCTATAAGTTATATTAACACGAAGGTATTTGTCACACGTGTGTGTTTGTGATGTTTCGTGGTAGGTATGTGGTCGGTGTAGAATATGTAGATTGACTTTTTAAATCAAATCGAAGAACTAAAGTTTATATAGAAAACTAGATTAGCACCGTAACTACATGGCACTGAAATGTGGCACGTCATAGATTTACTCGTATGTACGTGTTTTATCTTTTCTTTCTTATCTGTGAGAAGAGTCCTATAAAACTGAATCACATAATAATAAAAATGAATAAGTAATTGACAAAAGTAAGATACCGGGTAAATATAAGTCAATAACTAAACTGGTAAGTTATTTCCTGTCTCAACGTCTCAAGCCTTTCATCTATCTGATAAATTACTTCAAACCCACATTACTAGGCTCGAGCTCTTAACGGCACCACATTCGTCATAAATCGAAGCGCCATAATCATAAAAGTGATGGAAAACCATAAAACTGTACGTGTTAAAGAATACATAAAAATTTGTCGGCTTAAAAACCAATATAGAAATGCGTGAAGAGATACACTCTCTTTGTAGCAATCATGTAGAAGAGATTAGTAATATGAGACCGTAATATTGATACTGCGTTAATGTAAGTACCAGGGTTGAACAATTAATTGTTGTAGCATTAATTCAAATACAAAAACATAAAAAAAACCTAAGTTAAGAACTCCAGCGATAATTCGCTGATCCTAATGGAGTAAGATACGATCTACGATGACCCTACGATGTAATGATGGAGTAAAAATTAATTAATATTTCTGAAAACGAAACTAAGATTTGATATTCCCGGTATTTCCCTCGATTTTGAAGTAGGGATCTACTCAATGTAGCGAATATTAACAAGTATTTTTGAGAATATAATTTTACGAACGACGTAACATTGTTTTGGACTACAAAATCAGATACAAGGAGAATTCAAATTTCTACCAAAAAATTATAGTTTATACACTAAAAAAGCTTTAATATAACTAAAAAATAAAACAAATTGATACTTATTCACCGATTATTTAAATTTATTGCAAAAAAAGGCGTGGGGTGCTTGACATTATGTTAGAAATAGGGGTAGATAAAAAGATACGTACCTACAACAAACGGTAGCCCTAACAAAAGCGAAAGCGGTAGGGAAAGACACGTCGATCCATTGCACTGCACCGGCGACTCTCGTTACCTTTGACCTAGTTATTTCTGTATTACTTTACCTTCATAACACGTAGCGACTCTTAGTTGCTATGAAAGTGATGTTGCGGCCACGATAAGTCCTTTGAATTGGACTGCCGATGGAGGTTGGATAGGTTATCAAGTCACAATGACTCATTGCATTTCATATTAGAGCGCTTTATAACATCCCTTACTGTTTATTTTACAACCGCTATAAAACGTGCCAAAGCATACATTTTCGAGTTCCAAAATCATTTACATATTTGCACATGCATTAATGTCTGGAAAAAAGAACTGATCCTTTTATTTCGTTTTCAGAGATACGTAATCTTTCGCGATACAATAACTTGGCAATGTTGATAATGGTATAACGCAATAAAGCAGGTTTATTCAAAACACTAACTCGAACTAGAAAAGCTTGAAAGCTACCAACAGACTTAGCGGAGTGGTATTTAAACATAAAGGAATACCGGATTACTCTCACGAGTGAATGCGTTCGAAGCTATAAATTACGTTTATTCAGAACTCGGGATTAGTTTGTAATGATTTATTTGTATGGCAATGGGCTTGCGCGAACGGATATCTCTTAGTGAGAGTACACTCGTACGGTTATAAGCTCTTCCTTGATATCTGTATACTTAACTGGATTATCTTGGGTGGTCTAATTATTATATGTAATTAAGTTGACTACATGTTTGATTTTCATTAGTATAATAATAATAACATGGTACCTACTTATAGTATACTGTACCTACATGTATAGGAACCGTAATTAATGTATCGTTTACTTCAAGTAGTTAGGATATCATAGAGTTCTTAAAAAATAAAACAATTTATGTTATTAACATTAGCATCCACCTAAATTTAATTTTTCTATCATTCCAAGATAACTTCAAAACGTAATTAATAAAGCTGTAAGTATGTATTTTTAAATTCCATATTACTCCTAATTATAACGTTCAAATAATGCTAATCATTTACATCTAATGACAAAAGTGCGAACTTGTGTACAAGGCTAACTTTGTAACTAAGGCTAAGCCAACAACTAGAGACGGCCAAGAAACAACAACACTAAATAATATATATGAATGAATGGCTTCCGCATAGTTACGAATAGCCAGCGAACTGGAAACGACAAAAACTTCGCACTAACTAAAACTTAAAAATCCCACCGTATATAACTCTATCTAAACCAGGCCGCGCAACGATGCCACCCAAAAAAGCGACACAACAATGTCAATATTAAAAGTGTTTGTGTTACGGATATCGCCATGTCAATGATTTTAGAGTTTCTCAAAGTTATTTCGTCTGCGTCTGCGAATTCTGTAAATCATTTACCTACATAATAAAATTTTTGTTTTGGATTTACAGATTTTGGTTTTGGACAGGAATTAGAACAAAACAATCCTTGTAATTAGTAGGTACACACAACTTTTGATTTTTGTTTTCAGTACTGAAAAAACGTATGCTTCACCCTCTAAATTGTTTAATTGTACTCCAATTTCTTATAAACTATACACCGCACTTGGTGGGTCTCCAGCGCCCAAACTGGGGGGCGTAATCGCCAACTTTGAGAACCACTGTAGTTACTAGGCGAGTAAATTACCAAGCGAACACCAAAAACACTAAACA
>DWQL01001965.1:0-10505 GCA_018231265.1 Noctuana haematospila
TGGTTTCATAAAATATTTTGAATTGATTGAAAATGATTTTAAAAGTGGAACTGAATTGAACTTACTTTTGATATCAGCATATTTATGAGACACGGCGACTGTGTCTCGGTTCTCCAGCATCCAAGCTAGCCTCTGATTCATCACGTATAAGGTACCATCTCCTTTTTTGTATCTCACATGTCCCACGCTCAGCAATACGTCTTCGGAGGATGTTGTCATTTTGGGCATAAGTAAATCGAATATCAAAGACGATTTCAAGAGCACAGCTCTTCGGAATTACCAAACTTAGTTGAATCCAGACAGAGGAGTCCTTGCATTTATATCTTTCCAAATCACATTCGTTAGTCCGTAAAAAGGAACAACCTCCGTGTGAAACTTATGTCGCTAGTTTTGATTACGATACAAATCCGTTGGTCAGGTATAAAAATGAAGAAATATGAAATTCTACCTACAAAAAGCACATCGTCAGAAAACCATTTGCGGTTTTGTTTGACGAATTGTCAAACACTGTGACAGTTCTCAATACCTAGGTAATGTCAAGAAATTGACAAAAAATTTTAAAAAAAAGTTTTATTTTACTATACCCTATACCATACTAATTAAATAAAAAGAGAAGAAAAAAATATTTATGTACTTAAATTTTTTCTTTTACGTATAGTAATTTAATTAATTAATTAGAAATATATACAAACGTATTAATATTGTTATCACTATTAAATGGATCAAGCAAGAACAAACTTGCATTGTAATTATTTGTTTTTACTATGGCAATAAAAACTTTTTTATCTTGGAACGCTGGTTTAGTACGCCATAGATATTAGTCGTATATTAAACTATTATTATATTAAATTAAAGTCTATGCACTAGACGATTTATTTAATTTTGTAAAAGTATGCACCTCGCAATAACTGAGAATACTTATATCCTAGAGTATATACTAAGTTAATAATATCATGAATGTCATGTCATTTATTATCTTTTATGGATTTTCCGGTTTTTCCATATTGTGCGTACCAAAAAGTAACGAAACATAAATCTAAAGAAGTCCAGTCCAGTTTTTTTATATTTTCAGCCAGATTTGTATAGACATATTTGATTGGTGTATTTAAGTATTAAATTAATATTTTAATTTATAAATTAAAAATATATCAAAATTATTATATTTGAACGCATCAATAATTGACCGCCATTTATTCTTAATAACATGCAACACTGAACATTGACAACCCAAAATGCAATCATGGCGCACGGGGCACTGTGTTTGTAGAATGCTGAGAAGTTTTTACGTAAACACTTCATTATTTTACACCGTAACTTATTAATGAGTTTAAATAATTTATCCGTGAATTTCTAAAATTGTATCGAAGCATACATGTGTGTTCCAAACTCAAAGTTTTCACCTGTTCACATGATCGTCTCTGTACCACTAGACACTTGCAGGTATAAAAATCATGAGATTTGCTGTTTTAGCTTTCCTTTCATATGTGGAGCTATCAAGTTGCATTGCAATGTTATTCTTTGCAATCGGCGAATTCATCACGTATCGTTTTCTCGTAGACTTGTCGTATATAATTGATATGAACGTTTGTTCCAGATAACTTTGTTGGTGTCATAATGTCAGAGGCGTACGCCCGTGAGATACTACGAAGGAATGTTGCGCAAATATGCCAAACAATTGGATGGAATGGTATAAATTCGATTCCAGTCGATATTATGGTACAAGTTTGTGAAAAGTACATAAAAGCTTTGGGCACACAAGCTAACCGATACGCCGAACAATTCAACAGGACTGAACCAAATTTACATGATTTAGGATTAGTGTTTCGTGATCTGCATGTAAATTTATCTGAGTTAGTTGAGTATATTGAGAGTGTACTGTCCGTGCCCCCTCCGGTCAGTACAGAAAGATTCCCAAAACCTAAAGAGTCCAACTTAAACTTCCTTAAACCTGGCAGCCATGAAGTTGTCACAAGGCCCATGCATGTGCATGAGCACCTACCACCAATGTATCCAGAGAAGGAGAGAGATACACCTGTTGTTGCAGGCACTGTTGAAATCCGTCAGAATGGTATTGACAATGTTGATAATAACACTACCTGTACCAGCCCCGAAATATCAGTCACAGACAGCCCTGAGAAGTCCAAGGATATATTTAAGAGACCTGTCGACCCAGTTTCATTATCAAATAGCAAAAGGCCGAGGTTACGATTGGATGAGGAGGAGAGGGCTAGAGAAATCAGTAGTGTAATGATGACTATGTCGGGCTTCCTGTCTCCTGCCAGAGAAGGTAAACTGCCTGAAGCAAAACATCCTACATTTGTTTCAGAGAAACACCATGACAAACATAAAGTAAACTCTCATCATCCTAATGCAGTAACCCCACTATTGACAGAGAAAGTTGACAAGAAATCGAAGAAAAATAAGTTATTGAATGGTAAAGTAACAAAGAGTAAAAGGAAAGATAAGTCTCATAAGGGTGAAAGTAGTAAATCTAAGGATAGTAGTAAACTGGACAGGTATCCACCAGGATACCCAATTAAGAGTAAAGATGTTCATCCCACACATCATAATCATGTGACAATGCCAGCGCCAAAGGCATTACCACCACCAGTAAAGACTGTAACTCCGCTACCATCCACTTCATCAACACCAACATCTATTTCTGAACCAATTAGACCAGTAATTAAGCAAGAACCATTAGATCCACCAACTCCACCGCTGTCAAAATCATATTTACTTGGTGAAGAAGCTATTCCAGTTCCAAGAAGAATACCAATTTCAAAATCACCACTTGTTCCTAATTCTTCGCTTATACAAAAAGCACCATCTTCATCCAATGCTATCATACCAGAGGTGGATATTAAAAAGGAAGTAATTGATGAAGAAGAAAAATTGGCATCTCAGCCAGATAGATCAAAAGTTAATATATTCAAAAGGATATCGAACAAATCTAAGGAAGATAAGTTTGCTCCAGAGGTTGTCCCTGAAAAGTCACAGTTAGAAAATATGATCTCAAGGTTGCAAAATTCTTTACACGATAGCTCAAGTGAAAATGTTAGAATAAAATCGGAACCAGATCCCGAACCTATTGTGAACAATAATAATAGTAGTGCTTTAGACTTGTCAAGAGAAATAGATATAAGAGCTCATGAAGTTATTAGTATTGATGATGACTCCATGGATAATCTGCCTATGCCCTTTTCTAGGCCAGTTGTTTCAGAACACAGACCCAGTATATCAATTAAAAAATCGCTACAGGTGCCTTTTCCCAAAGATGTAGCTAGTGTCAGTCCAAAAATGAAGAAGGAAAGGAAACACAAGGAAAAGAAGGACAAAGCAGCAAAATTAGAAGCAAAGCTGTTGAAGAAACAGCAGCAACAATTAGCTTATGAGATGGCTCAAGCTGAAAAGAAAAAACTGAAACTTAGCAATGCAAAGTCTCCAAAGTTGGGAAGGCCAAAGAATGAATCAAAACTGCCACAGTTGCCGCCGGGTTTTCCCTTCTTTCCCGGAATGGCTCCAGGAAGGGGCTTAATGCCTGGCCCAGGCTTAATTCCTACCCCTGGCTTGATTCCCGGAAGTGATTTTCTTGCAGGTCTAGCTAACAATCCAGCTCTTAGAGGATTACCAGGAACAAATTTATTAACAAATCCTTTCGCTTTAGGAACTGGTGGACCTGGATTAATACCAGGTCCTAGTTTTATGCCTGGTGGCTTAGGTCCAGGTATACCCAATCATCTTATGCCTCCAATGGGTAATTTTTCTCATTCATCCCGTTCATCATCTATGAAAATACCCCAGATGTTAAGACGTCCTAGTTTAGAAGTTATTCCAGTTGACAATGAGGATGACCGAAGAATGCATAAGACAACAATGATGTCTCGTGATCGAGATAGACATGAAAAACACAAAGCTCAAACCATTCCAAATATTTTACAAAAACAAAAATCTAAATCAAATAAGGATCACAAAGCAAATTTATATAAAATGCCTCCAGTACAGCCTGACATAACTATAGAATTGAATCCACCTAAAATGGAACCAATAAGACAAGAGCCGCCAAGACAACCCACACCGCCGCCTCGTCTACCCACTCCTCAACCTACAATTGTGAGTCCTAAACCACAACCTGAACCACAACACTTTGAGCCTATCAAAACACAGATACACAATGACCACCCTATGAAAGAGGTTGATAGCGAAAAGAAAAAGGACAAGGCACATAAAAAAGAAAAGAAAGATAAAGATGGTATAAAAATCAAAAAGAAGAAAGATAAAAAAGATAAAAGCAAGGAAAAGGCTGAGAAAAAACGAGAAAAGGAAGAAAGGCAAGAACTAAAAGATCGAATAAAAAAAGAAAAGAAAGAAAAGAAAAAAGAAAAAACCGCAGATGGATTGGTACCAAAACTAACATTAAAACTGAGCTCTTCCAATTCTAATTCACCGATGCCGCCGAGTTCTCCTGATTTATTTAAATTAAATATTAAACCTGTAGTGAAAAGGGACGACATAGAGGCACCCGTAAACAATGAATCCGTTTCTAGGGAGCATAGCCGGTCACCAGAGTTAGCGCAAATATCCGCACTAGTAACAAGGCCGCCAAAACAGAAACATTCTAAACATAACCATGTAGCCGAAATTGAAGGTCAATCGTCTTCGCCGCCGCCAATAAGCTCACCATCGAGAAAGAATCGCCCACCATCCAGTCATTCAAAATACAAAAGGATATTGTTCAAGCCGATGGCGAAAAAGGGTGAAAATTTCGACGAGGACGCTGCATCGATATCGGAAGACACGCCGGCGGCAGCGCCGGTGCCGATCACTAAGCCGATGGGTCCATTGCCGACCCCTTATTACGTGGACGATCACGGCAATAAAATTTGGGTTTGTCCAGCGTGTGGGCAACAGGACAACGGTTCGCCCATGATAGGTTGTGATGGATGCGATGGGTGGTACCACTGGGTATGCGTGGGCATCACGGAGGAGCCTGGAGCGACGGAGGATTGGTTCTGTAAGTCGTGTCTGGCCAAACGTGCGGCCATGGTTCTAGCTGGCGTCACAGCCGGTAAGAAACGAGGCCGAAAACCCAAAGGGGAAAAAATCAGAGACTGTCACTGATACAGACTTCTCGTTGTTACTGAGATTAGACTTAATTTTCTGTTTGATAGATGAGAGTAAATGGAATGAGAATTGTTAATGGATTATTGTTGAATGATATCAAAAAGATACGTTTTCATCATTTATAATGTTATATCATAGGCTAGGATTAAGTATAGGTAATAATTGAATATTGACATAAAATGTTGAACATAAAAATAGCGTAGGTAACTTGTAATAATTACCATAATTTTAATTATTTTGTTAAATTACTCTTATTTCTCGTTTGCTCGGTTAGATCAAGTTTAATGCGAATGCGAGCGTGTCGTACACATCTCGCGTGTAAACATAGTTTTATTAATAATGTAAGATTCTTTTTATATTGTACAAAAAACTGAATTTACTTAAGAAATTGGTGATGTATAAAGTAATGTAGTAAATATTTAAATAAACATAAAGAAGGCTGGATGTATTTTCAGCTAATATTTGAATATTTTCATATTATAATTTTAATATAACCCTGTTTTTTTTTTGTTAAAGTTGTTCCTTAAATCTTGTACAGGGCTAGCACAACCTTGCAATTTCTCAGCGGCAGTGGCACCAAGCTACAGCGAACTAAGAACTTTAGCTTGGAGGTGCTTGCCCTAACAAAATCATTCTAATGGAGAGGGGTGTCAAATGTAAATTTTGATTTCAGCCAGTGGCCAATTAAATTTATTGGTACTCGAATTTGTAGTAAATCATTTGAATCCTTACGTACTTTGGCTTAAGTGAAACATCTATTAGTTACTAGAATTTATTTAACAAAAGAAGCACGCTACACAGTATACAGAAACAGCATCTATTTTTATCACAAAGACTGACGCGCCCAAATGCAAAAATCTTGAGTTCAAACTTCAGTTGAATTAGATTTTTAAATACTGACAAACCTTGCCATTAAAGCACACAGATTGATAACGAACAAAAACTCCTTTTAATCTTATAGGTAATTTTATTTCACATAAACTGACTAAATCTCAATCTACTATGTATTTAAATAACTTAGTTTTTACTGGGGCTAGTGCCAGTCGGTATACTCTCTGGGGGAGGGGTAGACGGTTGTTTTTCTTTATTCCAATCTTTCAGCCCCTCTGGCAACGTCGTATCTTCATCAAGAGACCCTGTTCCTTCAACAAATTCTTCATAAGTACTCTTTTCTGGGAAAGGCCTTGGACCTAACAGTTCAATCATGTCATCCCTACTCAGAATCTCCTGTTTCAATAGCCTTTCTGCTACCTTTTCAATGTTTTGTTTGTGTTCAGTTAGCAAATTTGTTGTATGCTTATGTGCCGAGTTGATTAAATCCCGTACTTCGGAATCGATTAATTCTGCAGTTTTCTCGGAGTAAGGTTTATCGATAACCATTTCGCCCGGTTGCGGCATTTCGAATGAAACGTTGCCAACTTTAGCATTCATACCGTAATGTACTATTTGAGCGTATGCGCTTTGGGTGATCTTTTTCAGATCGTCTTGCGCCCCTGTCGTTATTCGGCCGAAGAAAATTTCCTCGCTCACCCTTCCGCCAAGAGTCATGCACATTCTATCGAAGAGTTGTTCTTTGCTATACAGATATTGTTCTTTGGGCAAATACTGTGCGTATCCTAGACCTTTTCCTCTCGGGATGATGGATACTTTTAGTAAAGGATCTGCATGCTGTAAGAACCAGCCTGCAACGGCGTGTCCGGCCTCATGGTAGGCGACGATCTTTCTCTCGTCTGGTTGGAGAACGTTCGATTTCTTTTCCATTCCAGCAACAACTCTCTCAATAGCTTGTTCAAAGTTCTTCATTGTGATGTCATTGGCAAGTTCCCTAGCAGCAATCAGTGCTGCCTCATTGCATACGTTGGCTATGTCTGCACCAGTGAAACCTGAAATGTAAAAACAAAAAAAAGTGAGTATGTGGTTTTATTTGGGTTTTATGAGGGTAGAGCCACAAACTGAGTTTGTTTATCTACTGTTATCTAAATTCATTAGTTCAAATTCTACCTTATTTAGAAACAACAGAACTTTCGAATTGCAGCTCAGTAAGGAAAGCACTAGCATTAGCAGTTAGTTCAGTGGTTGAATTTCTGTTTACCATTTTTGTGGGTTAGGTTTCAAATCATGCATCTCTGGGTGTGACTCAACTGAGTTTCCCATACTGTTTTATAGGCATGTGGAGTACACCAGTACACACTCAACTAATGTGATATATTATGGCCTAAGCCTTTCTATCTGAGAGCACACATTTCCTCTAGTGAGACATTAAAGGTTGATCATAGTAAACAGTTAAATCTTTATAATTTCTTCCATAAATACCTGGGGTTAAAGCAGCCATCTTCCGAGCCAGATTCTCTTTATTCAAAGTGGTCTTCAAGGGTGTCAAGTGGACCTTGAATATTGAAGCCCGGCCCTTAATATCAGGAGCTGGTACAAATATCTGCCGATCAAACCTACCAGGCCTAAGAAGAGCTTTGTCCAAAATATCCACTCTATTTGTTGCAGCTAATACTACAACATTTGTTGTCGTGTTAAAGCCATCCATTTCTACTAATAACTGATTAAGCGTATTCTCTTGTTCTGAATGACCACCAAAGCTTCTCCCACCCCTCTTTCTACCAACAGCATCAATTTCATCTATGAACAAAATACATGGTGCATGCTTACGGGCCATTGAGAACATATCTCTTACTCTGGATGGACCCACACCGACAAACATCTCCAAGAATTCTGAACCAGATACAGTTATGAATGGTACATTGGCTTCACCGGCTGTTGCTTTAGCAAGCAAAGTTTTACCAGTACCAGGTGGACCAGTTAGTAAAGCCCCCTTGGGAATCTTTGCCCCCAAGTCAATGTACTGTTGAGGATTCTTTAAGAAGTTTACAAATTCCATAATTTCAATCTTAGCTTCCTCACAACCAGCCACATCTTGGAATTTCACTCCAATGTCAGTTGGGTTTATTAGCTTTGCTGTGGATTCCATCACCCCTCCAAATAGCCCACCTCCCTTCCTTCCACCACGGCCCATCATATCAGCAGACCGTCTAATCATGTATATTAAAAATCCAATAATCAGAAGAGTCGGAAGCAATCCAGTGACACTAGATGCTTCTACTTCAGTCTTGTATATAACAGGTACAAAGTTTGGTGCGTCCACTCCAATTTCTAACTGAGCGTTTTCTAAATTCCTTTCAAAGGAATCTACACTGCCGATAGCAAACCAGATGACCTTGCCTTCGAGGGATGAGCCTGGTTGTAATCTTACTCTTACCCACTTTTTGTTAATCACTTCTAACTTTTCGACCGTGCCCTTATTAAGGTAGAGATTAACGAAGTCCCGCCAGCTTATTTCTCTATACTTAAGTTCGAAATACGCAATTGAAGCGAGTAAGGTGACGACCCCCATAGCACCAAACATCATCCATTTCTCTCTGTCCTGTCCTTCGTAGCCACCGCGGCCGCTTTTACCGCTGCCGGGAGAGCCAGTGAACATGTTCATGTTCCATTTTTCCTGTGATGGGCTTGATTTAGGAGGGGGAGAACTTTTCGAAGGCGCGGGCGATTCATCTACTTCCGGTTTCTTCGTCTGTTTCTGACTTGTGCCCGGCTGAAAATACTTTTCGAAACCTTTCGGCGGCTTCTTGCAAAACTCATACCATTGGTTTAAAACTGATTCTAGGGCAGGAACACCGACTGGCTGAAGTTTATGTCCATTGAAATGCAATTTCGAAAGCTGAGATTGCGTTAACCTAAGACCTTTCCACATGCTGTTTCAATATATTATGTGTCTAAGTTAAAATATTTTTTTCTAAATATATTTCGTAATATTATTATTTATTTCACAATAAGTCGACGGGAGCTACATAAGTATCGATAAAAACATGGTTAAAAATATCTGTCAAAATTGATAATTATTCATGACAACCTTGTCATTGCCAGTTGCCAGCTACGGTGTAGTGTTACTATAGTGTTGCACAACTCAAACATCTAAGTAGTCTGTGCACAATAAAATTGTACGTAATCATTGTGCAATAAATCATGTACCTACCCATAAATATTATAATGTAGGTAGGTAATCTTAAGTGTAGTCTGCTCAATCTATACTTAGGCAAAATGTCATTGTACATAACACTCTATAGTCTGTTATTGAAGACTTATTGAGTACATTCTATGTAGACTGTGACTTGTTGATTGAAATGAAAATTAGTCTGTGCACTCTGTAATGAAAATGAAGAGTGATGAAAGCACAGACTACATAGAATGGATTAAAGTGAAGATTGAATTGAATTTAAGTGAATTATTGAAGAAAAAAATTATGGATGGAATGAATCAATGAACTGTGGATTGTGGATGTTTGTATTGTTTGTACATGTTGTCATTTTGTACAGTAAGTAAATCAACAGTAAATAAATATTCCACTAATCCACTTACGTTGTAAGTTGAAACTGGTAACTGAATTACCTTTATTAACAGTGATTCTCTAAGAATACGAAACTTGTTTCTCAGTTTATACATCACATTATTTTGAGCTTTAAATTGCCTTAATTGTTAGAAGAAATCATCACGTTATGGATCAAAATAGATTGGAGAGTAACTTGAATCACGGTAAAAGATCACGACCTTTGCTACTGCAGCCAAGTCCGAAAATCGCGAAGGTGTCTGCATACGCGAGTTCCAGTGGCAAAGGATCAAAGAAATTGGGGCCAACGCCTGCAAAGAAAGCTAAATTATTATACAACAAGAGTGACGTACCCGCATACGGGACACCAGTGCCTGATAAATACATCCGCAAGGCCGGGCCTTACTTATTGGGGCCTAAACTGGGCCCTAGTCCCGTTAAGAGTATAGTGCAGTGTCTCGCCAGAAAGGAAAAAACTGATGACTTTTATCAGATCAAAATTTTATCATTGAAAAGTGATGGAAACCTTGAAACACAGGATGATAGGCAGGGGAAAATGTTGCTGCATACAGAGTACTCGCTTTTGTCACTCTTGAAGGATCAGGATGGAGTTATTCATCATCATGGACTCTTTAAGGTATTGTTAATTTGCTAACAGATGCTATTTTGTTGTTCCATTTTCAAATATTTCGTAGTTTTATAAAGACTATTTTCTTGCACAATGTTACCATTATTCCAAATATAAATAGGTATATATCATAATATATATATTTATAATTATAAGTGTGGTTTTTTATTACATTCATAAGTAGCAAAGAAGCAAGCAGCCTTGATGTTAAGTAGTCACTGCATCCCATGGACATCCACATCCAGCATCATATAGCAGAGAAATCTTATCTGAGGTCATAGAGGTGTTGCTACTCATGAGGACTGCGATGTTCGCTTCAATTTTGTGTGTACAGCCTCTACCCAGTACTGACGCTTTGAC
>DWQL01001966.1:0-10505 GCA_018231265.1 Noctuana haematospila
ATCAAATATTTAAAATCTGAAACGTTTTTAATATTGTCGTTAACCACAAACCATAGGTACAAGCATAGCAATACTCGACTTGGATTCTTACTCCGTTCTCTATTAATAAAATTATGTTCTCACAAAACATCTCCATAATCTGTTATTATGTACATAGGTACGCCAAAAATATATTGCTCAAAAGCTCCTTTTGCCTATTAGGTACTATAATACTTAACAAGACAAATTCAACTAAGCACTTGCTGAGTTCCAGTGGCCATAACAGCTTAATTGGATAACTGTTCACTATCTAATACGAACATTAATGTAATCTTCGCATGCATGTCGGGCTTCTAGTTCTACAACTGCGAAATCTGAGGTAATTGGTTGAAACCAATTTGCGTTCTGAATTTCTGTGGAGGAGTATTCTAGTGTTATTACTTAGTACCTACAAGACTTGTATAACTAATTGGATAACCTATATTCATACATAATAGGTTATCAGGTTTTATTTGCTTGTTTAATTTATAGCAAGACTTATGCTTTCTTTCTGTCTTTCTTCTCCGCAATATCTTAAATAACTCCAAAACAGATCGCTCGATAGGGTCGCCTGATGTATTGTTTCAAACTTTGATAAAACTATTTATTGTTAAAATACAAAATTAAATATCTCTTTATTTGTAAATAGACTATACTGAAGTTGTTACATAAACAACAGTGTACTAAGCTGTGTTTTAATCTTAATGAAGTGAGAAATAATGTGTTTCTTATCCGTTTTATCGATCTAGATTTTTTTTTAATTAACTCAATCAGTAATAGAGAAGTGATAGGTTGATATTGCGTAAAAAGCCATATCAGAGGATGTACTTGGCAAGCTTCACTGATATTAAGTTAACAGACCCCGAGGTAGCAAGATGACCAGACAGGCAGATAGATGGACAGAGACTAATTGAGTTTCGGAAATTAACGGAAATTCCTAGTTATGCTAAACAACAGAGCGGAGTACAGCAAACCAGATGGTATAATTTTTATTTTATTTAATTACTATTCATGCACGTTAGGCTTGAATAGTAATGAAATTAAGTAAAAATTATAAAAAATAAATAAATAAATTGCAATTTTATAAAGGCCGATGACTGTGAATCGCATAGGTGTAAGAATATTTTAAAATTCCTAACAGTGCGCGAAAGAAAGCCACTTTCTTGGTTCATACTAAATTCTACATAGTATAATTTCCTCATTTGGCTACACCCCAAGGTTCTCCATTTTGGAGAATCGTTAAAGACGGTCGCAATATTGGCGAACGGCTAATCCAGAAGATATATTTGCGTTCTTTATCTTCTTAGAGATAGATTATCCTATAAGACATTGGCTTATAAATGTCCAGATTTTTAAGTAAAATTTCAAGTCTTTTTTTTATAGAAACTTTTCCTACTTTTCCTACTTTACTATCTTTTCATGTTTTCTCTTTAACTTTTTACATAAACTAAAATAATAATATATTCAAAGTAAAAACGGTTTTAATTTCCACTGTGTAAGCTATATTATAATTATGCATTTAATTTTGATCTGTTTATCTCATGTAGGGTGTAGGTACCTATAAATTATAATAATATGTTCAATAAAAAAATCTCTAAATTATTACTCCGTAACTCTCACCGGCCAATTCATACGGTATAATTATGGTATAATTTTGCTGCTTTTTTTGAGGTTTTGACGCGATCAGCAAATATATCGGGTGCCTGTAGGTACAGTCGTGTACATGAATATTACATGAGGTCAGCGGCCTGCTGATGGATATGTCAGGAGCATTCTGGGTGGGATTGTACTTAAACGCAAATAGCTCAATCGTAGCGCATTAAAGTGGATCTATTTATGTGCTTTACAAGAGCAGTGATGGACCAGGCCGGGTGAAATTTGGCCTACCGTTCCCTTGTGTTCAGGTGCGAAATCCAATTTTTCTTTCACAGAAGATTGGCGAAAATTTTTTTTACGATAATAATAACAGATATGTACGTCATGTCATGATTGATTTTATAATGTGTATATTTTGATGTAAATGCCTGTATCAGGTATTTACATCTGAGTAAGCCCACCTAGTAAAATAAACAGATATAAATATATTAAGAAATATGTACTATGTACTAGGAGTATATTATATTATTAACATGCTAGGCTGTTAATTAAATGTTGTATTAAACGCATTGGATGAATTCTATTCAGACCACAGTTTCATTGAATGGCGCCGTTTAGTCAAACGGCTAGGCCGCTCAATTGAAATGCTAATTAAGCTAGTCGCCGGCTTTATAATATTATTTTTAGTGGCAAATTAACTTTTTAATGGCATGTTATACCAAAGAATCTGCACGATGTACGGGTTTGAGTTCATTATTATGTTATGTACCTATGTTCTATACGATTTGTTTAAGCTGCAGTAAATTAACATAAGATGACGTGCATGATTCTTTGATGCTTCTTAATATAAAAAGAGCATACTTTTTTATGAATAAATAAGGTATACACTTACATATATAATTCATTTCTATTATAATAACATTACAGAACTCGTACAATGAATAAAATTATCGGATATACGCGCATCGCTATCGGGTTATCCATAAATCGCCTGGTTAAATAATTACGACGCCGTGTAAATCATATTAAAAGTATGCGCAACTAATTAATTTATGGCTCGCGCGTCCGGCGACCGCCGGCGGACTCACGGGCTGGGAATAAATAATAATTTATATGGCCTCTCGTTCCTCCCTGATCCGTAATTACGGTAAGGTATTTATGCTTAATTTTAGCCTCTTCTATGTCGGAATTAGATAATTCCAAACGTTGTAAACGGCTGAAAACTTAGTTCAGCTCTTAAGTTTAGTTGCATACTGATTTTTTTGCCCTCGCATCCTACGCAGTGAACCTAATATTATAATGAAACAAATTGTAAGGGGATGAATAAGAATTTGCTATGAAAATTGTTCACTAGGCTGTACGTATAGACACCAAAATATTATACTCCCACATTATAAGTACCCTGGTATAGTAATCTGTGTACTGATTTTATTGTGTGCTTATCTCATAATGAGTTGTTTGTTGGGTTACCTCGTTCATTTTAATTACGTATTATTCTGATTTGTGGTGCTATTACGGCGTGAACAATAGCTTTGTGGAGTATAAATTTACTACCTACATATATATATTAAGTAATAAATAATATTTTGTAATTTTTCTTATTTTTTAGTTTTTAAATACCCTAATTACAATTCACTCCAATCCAATTTAACTCGTTAAGATAAATCATATATTATGAGCCCAAACTCGAGGGCTTACTTTATAACAAGAGTTCTTATTTGAGTTCGTAAGTGGATGCATTATCACAGATTAGATAATAATAATATGGCATTGCTACTAATTGGCCTCAAATAAAATTTCTTCAGCGTCTTTAACTTGTCGCAAGACTTACTTCACGGCAGGTTATGAAGGGCATTGGTAGCTTTCCTGGCGAAATGCACTCATTCTAAAATATTACTTCTACATTATTATGTTTCTAAGAATCTGTTTAACTGAATTTAAAAACAAATTTATGTCGTGTCTTCTTTCTTCTCATTAATCTTTTCTCAACGGGAAATATGATTTTAAAATAAAACAAAGGTCTCCTGTTAAAGTATACGTTTTATTTTAAGCTGTACTTTACAACTCTTAACAACATGCAGTTTCCTTGAAACATAATTTTTTTATGGATAATAATAATACTTAATCATGTAATGCTATTTACAATTAAGTAACGTAAAGAAATGATTAAATATCGGCTAATTTATGCAAATTTAATACACGTATTACGAATACTTACTTCCTTGAAGTTCAGTAGGTACGGAAATGAACGAATTGTAGGTTTACCTACAGAACAACACATCCTTATAGACATCCCTACTAGGTAGCAGTAGTTATAATCTATAAGTTTTCATTAAGTACTTACCCAAAATTTTACACACTAAAATACCTTTCCGTAAAAATTTTACACGATTAAGTCGCCCTTCGCAAAACTAGAACATATAACATTTTATAGCTAGCTAAGTACTTACAGATTTTAAAAAAGTAAACGTGATCTGAACTACGGAATGTGGAAATGTCGATCGTGGTGAAGAAGTCAGTCTTTACCTCACTAAAGTAAATGAAGATGAAATTAAACCTGACTGTTTGCAAATGCATCAAGAGCGTAAAGCTGGGCCCAGTCTGATGGCTTCATAAAGGACGCTGCGTTAGGAGATAACTTGGGTCCATTGAGCGCTTTGAGACCAGACCTGCGTTTCCCAATTTTAGATTTATGGCCAGCATTCGCTATGATCAAAAGCATCAAAGAATTCCAAAAGTTGGGCTCACTCCACAAAATAGTTGAACTGCGATCTCTCTGGTCTTTCAGAAAGGTGTATATAGAATTTTCTACACCAACATCAGTGAAAACGTATACTGTATTCCTTGCCTTCAACATTTCGCCGCGGATTTTCTTTATATTCACCTGACTATAAGCCGATGTTAAGAAATTTGGTGAAAATATAACTAATGTAGTGTCTGCCTCTCGGTTGTTGCTTGTCATTTTTTTGATAAAACCCTTGCTTGGTTTGTTAATGGGTTTGGTATGTACAACGAGGTTTTTGTTAGCTCTCAATCCTGGTAACATTTCTCTCAACACAAATTCTTCATCATTCTCAGAGTATCTTACGACAATATACTTATGTGGTGGTCTTTGATTAAGGTCTTGCATGTAATACATCTCGCATCGAGACTTTACTACCGAGTAAATGTCCTTTCTATATATGAGATATATAATAAAAGTAGTTCCAAATACAATCAGTGAGACTGTGAGAAGCGCTATAAATATATAGAATCTTATGAAACAAACATTCTTTGTCCATACTGGACAATGCAGCGATTCTTCATCCATTATCTAAAACAAAAAAAAAATTACATTACGTGTTTGCAGGGATACTCGTAAACTCGTAACTAAAGAAGTTAGGTATATTATGTCCGGCAGTGGACAATTGAATGACAATAAAACTAACCTGTGCTTTAGAATTATCCCTAAGGTAGTCCAAGAAACGGTAGTTCCTGCATTTACACTCAAGGTCGTTATTAGAAATCCATACTTCTTTTACGGGTTTCTTCAGCTGTATATCATAGTCATCGTTGGATAATATTAGCAATGTAGCCGTACCAGTATTACTCTAGAATATTAAAATATTTGATTAATTAATTTCCAATTTTTCAAAGATGTTTCTATAAAGACGTTAAAAAATAATACAAACCCATAAATATTTTATAGAGTTATAGCTGATGTCCAAAGTCTCGTGTCCATTATTCCACCAGTCTACGAAAGATTGTTTAAATACATTGTGGCTTAAGTTAAGCAGTTTCAAATTGTATGTGTGTGCGAATGGAGATAGACTTTTCATAGTCCATGAATTATTCTCAATTTCTTTGTTTTCAAAGTCTAGTCTATTGTAGGCAAGGGATATTGACATTCTTTGTTTATTGTTACTGAATAAGTAAGAAGATATTACTTTCAGGTTATTGTTCTCCATGTTCAAATATATTAAACTTAGAAGTGACGAGAAAGTAGATCTGAAACAATATGCTTTATTAATAAAAAGGTACCTACGTAATAAATATGTCGTCAGTAAGTTGAACATAAAAGATTTATTTCAACTTACCCTGAAATTTCTTCTATAGAATTATAACACAAATTAAGCTTTTCCAGTCTAACTAACGACGAAAATAATTTGGGCTCCAAACTTTTCAAATTATTGTGACTAACATCCAATTCCAATAAGTTTATTTGGTCGTTAAATGTAGACTCTGGTAGCTTTTTTATTTCATTGTAAGCTAATGATATGTTCGTTATGATTGGTGAATTGACAAAAACGTCATAGGGTATATCTTCTAGTCCACATCTCTGGATATATATTTGTCTCAAATTTGGCAAGCTTCCAAATAAGTTTTTCGGAAGATGTGTTATCTTAACATCATTGTTAAGAATAATAACCGTCTCCAGATTAACATTTTCCGTAAACAAATTCTGTGGTAGGGATGAGAACTTATTTGAAAAGAGCGTCAATTTCTTCAGTTTTTTCAATGGCTTAAAAATAAGAGGTGGAAGCTCATTAAGTCCGTTAGAGCTTAGATCTAATTCCTCGAGAACGTCTACGCCAGTGAAAAAGTCTTTTGAGAACCAGGTCACGTTACTTTGCCAGAGAGATAGTTTTCTCAGGTACGACAAATGAGCGAATAAGTTAGAAGACATATTTGTCAAGTGGTTGTGACTGATTTCTAAAGTTTCTAGTTTCTCTAGTGGCTTAAATAACTCTTCGGAAAGGTTAATGCTGTTACACCGGATGTTCAGCCAAGTTAGATTATTAATATCCGCGAAAAGATTATCTGGTAAGTGCGTGACACCGTTGACTGATAGAAGTAACTTAGTCAAGTCCTGTAATCCCGAGAAATGATTCCTGTTGAAGTACCCTGATAAGTTATTTGCATTTTGAAATATCAACGACATAGTCTTTGAAACACCCATTCGTTTCAATACATCTTTGAACGATGTTGATGGCAAGGGACAATCTTTGAAGCTGACTGATTTGAATGTGTTCATTTGATTGGCACATTTTGGTAGTTTGCTGTAGTCCAGGCTTGTAGTATTTTCGCATTTCACATTTATGTAGGTGTTCGGTAACAAGTTTATTTTCACTGTTCGCCCTGAAAAGAAAACAATTGTAATTGATATACAGTAGTGAGTTTACAATGGAAAACAAGGAAACATAACAGTATAGAAAAGAATGGATCTAAAGCCAAAAAAATATCGTCCATTTAGACAATTTTTAGCTGACAGTAAAACAACAGGGACATTTGAAACGTGAGCATTTAAGTGCACTCACCATCGATGTCGCAATTCAGTTCAACTGCGAACGTGCCACCGCAAACGCAGTTAGGGTAACTTGGACACGTTGGTTGTGCTGCACCAATTTTATGTAGTGCTAACGCTGCCGTCAGCACGTATACTAGTTTAAAAACCATTTCTTCTAATTATACATCTAGTACTTTTGTTTAATCTATATTTGTAATATCAATCTTTGTCATGCTATCCATTAAGCATGAGTTAAACTTCTTTCTCCTTACTAATCTCATCTTCATCCATTGGATCTGCAACAAAAAGAAATTGTTTTACAACTGCAGATAGTGCAGATAGATCGAACTTGATAAACTGATCGTCGAACTGTAGGATCGGATGCAAAATTGAATTGGTTCGGTTGCTATTGCCAACAACGGAATTGATTGTTGTACTATTTGTAGTTTACAAGCAATCGCCAACAAAAATAGTGGCGATATAAATTGCTGATGCAAAAATAACTTGCCGTTTGTTTTGGTCGATTGCACTCTCACCATTTCAATTATCTGTTATTGTTTTCCTATTTAGAAATATTTATTTAATGGGCATTTTATCAAAGCTGCTATATGCACACATATCAGGGCTAACGCGTTTTTTTCAGATTTTAGTCAAATTAAAAAACCTTTCACTTAGGATATTGTTCTCTTAGTCAGGGTGGTGATAGCAATAGCGGTGATAGCCCAGTGTTTAAGGATAAGGCCTCTTATTCGAGAGGAACGGGTTTAAACCCCAGCTTCCACCAATGCCTTTTCTAAATTATTGACAATTATAATCCAATTATGTTAAAGGACAATTAAATAATTCCATGATGCAATGCACTGAAACAAAAATGTTTGACACCAAAGTGAATAAACTTGTACCTAAAAATGTCAGTGGAAAGGCAATGGTGCCAGAAGAGATAGTTTTAGTACTAACCAATCCCAAACCTTTTAGATTCTTGACAGAAACTGTAACGAATTCCAGGACAGTTCAGTGATTTAAACTCCTATTGTTACATTGAGTGGCCCAAGAAAATAAAAGCTTTTATATATTTCCTAGAACTGTGTTAGTGCAAGTCACTGTCGCCACCATAAATCTTCCCTAGAATGCTGCCAAATCGAATTCTCAGAATGAAATTTGTTTCACTGCTTGTTTTGCAACAATACAAAATACAATCTTCCTAATAGTTTTTATTCATGGTAACGGTATTTTCAACCTCTTAAATGGATTGAAACAAGCAAGACCTCAGCTTGATATCGAAATAATATTGAATACAGTTAACATTTAAAAAGGTGTAAGTAATATTAAACAGACTTCAGGAAATATAAAAATTCAAATCGGAAAGTACGAAAGCTTTCACATTACTTTCTTTGTCGAGTGACAAAATGCTGAATAAATTTACTTGGAAAAGTGTAAACAGCATTTTGAAAGGTTATAATACCTTTCAACTTTTTTGGCGTTCTGGACATCTTCATTTAGTAAGTAAACGTATTAAAAATGTATCAAAGAGCAAAATTTGAAAAGAGCCGTGAGCGGTTATAAAGTAGACAATGCGATGACGGTTCTAATTGGTTGTTGTGTCCTCAGTTCAAGCACGATTCTCAAGAGATCCTAAAAGTTTCAGCGGAAAAGTACGAAATTTAATTATTGAAAAGTCTTCGCTGCGAAAGGGGAACTGTAGGTACAAGTTGGCCGGTTTTATTTCACAATCCACCCAAAGTTTAATACCTTCCTAAGTTTTTGATACCCCGTCTTAAGTATACGAAAAGGTAACCCCGCCTTGTATTTAATAATTTATTAAATACTGTATTTTACCTTTCAAATAAGAATTTTGAGTTACTTATTACAGCAGACTTAAATTTTTACTTACACAATTAACATTTCAATTTTGAAATGATATTTTCACTGACATTATTTTGTATCAAAATACGAGTATGAAAGCAGCAACAGAATATTGTATGCGGTAATGTCATTTTTGACTACACCTTAAAATAAAGTTCTTTCAATAAGTAATACAAAATATACCTAAGAAATATTATTACAAGCAATGCAATTAAATGTTAATGTAAAAATATAATTTTAAATTAGTTAATTTTGAAGTATTTTCTAGAAGAACCTAGGTACTTTCTTTGTTTAAATAGGCTTGGGTCTTTATAGTTGTATTGTAGTAGTATTTGGAGCGCCGAGATTTTTTGAATTTCCAAAAATAAAAATGATTACAGTGCATAAATTTAGGATAATGTTGGTAGGTATTTTATTGCACATTATTATTATCTTACGAATGTAAAGTGCGTAGTGCTATGGATGGTGTTAGTGCGTGTTATGGGTGGGCGGGTATGGCGCCGTCTGTGCCTGGCGGCCGAGATAAATGGCTTCTGCATTACAAATTTTTCGCTAAACAACCTTTCCACAATTTATGCAAATATAATCTCTTGTCATATCATCAATATAGAATGACTACTAAGGAAGTATATTATCAAATTTAAATCTATGTAAACATTTCATTTAGTTCTTTTATTGAGAAATAAATAAATATTATCTACGCACTTGGAATGGCTTTATCTCACCGTGCCGTCAGATACACTTTATCTGTGTTTTGTTTGAAAGTAATATTAATTTTTTAATTTTCGTGTTAAATTAATATATAAAGAAACGATTTAAGTATTACTGTTTTTCTAGTAATATAGTGGCATCTATAATCTCTTCAATAACTATAATAATATTATGTTCGGTTGAAGACCGTACAGCATCTTTTCTTGCACATTTAACAAAATAGTTTCGATGTTTCACATCAGCCAGGGGTCCCGCAAAGCAAATTTTTTACATTCATTTTAGCCTAGCTTTTAGTATAATATCCAGTAAAGGTTATATAATTATGCTTTTGAATGAAAGTGAAAATGCGATTATATGCGATTGAATTGTTGTCAACCGCGCGATATCTATTGATTGTGCAGCATCTAAAAATATCTGCATCCAAATATAAATTGGTTTCAGTGACTGATGGTTGGATGGCTGATGGCTCGAGCGTCGCTGAACAAATATGGAACAGACGTGAAATATGGGACATAAAATTTGACCCGTTACGCTTGTCAATCGAATGCGGTATTTCCATTGGAGTCAAAATTTGTAAATCTATGGGTATTTATAAATTTATGAATTATAAATAAGATGGATTTACTCGGTTATATCTATTGAAGGTAAGGGTGCGTGATCTGTAGTGCAGATGTGAAGCTGCCGCCACTATAGTCATCCAACTTTTTTGTCCTTCAATTTAAAAGCTCAATGTATAATATATTATTGTAAAAATAAATTTTATTTTGTCTTATTTATACTTGTTAACAAATTGCACATACTAAGTAACTAATAAGGGATATGAGCGCAAATTATTGAGAATTAAATAAATATGTCATTGTATTAACTATGTTGCTAGACAGAGAGACGTTTAGATATTCTTAAATTAATTAATTGACTTATTTCGGTTACGAAGTAGGTGGATGATTTAAGTACTACGTACTAAATAACGAAGGGAAGCAAAATTAATCCGCAGCGATAAGATTTTACTAATTAACCATGAAATTTTAAGCACTCTCCAAAAACAAAGCGG
>DWQL01001967.1:0-10503 GCA_018231265.1 Noctuana haematospila
ACCCGTATCTCCACCAATCCGCATTGGAGCAGCGTGGTGGAGTATGCTCCAGGCCTTCCTCGGATGTTGGGAGAGACCCGTGCCCAGCAGTGGGACATAAAAAGAGTTGAAGGCACCTCAATATAGATAGGTACTTATAGATATTGTTGTCGATGTAAATACGATTGTATTGTGTGTCTGTCTTTTAAAAAAAAATATGTTTCTATCGAATTTAAAAACTCTAAGAGAGATCTAGGTAGGTAATATGGTTTACGTTAAAAAACATACCAACATAATGGTCTTAAACATAATGAAATGATTTTAATGCAACAAAAATAACTTCACAACTTTATAACTAAACCAAAGTCAAAAACAATAGTCTGCGTTCGTTAGTAGAAGTAAATTCGATGGGAAATCATTTTCAGTAATACGTAGTGTAGGTATATTAATCCAAATTGACCACGACGACAATGCATAGGTACCTACCTACCTATATAATAAAATTTCAGATACTTTAGAATTCTTGTATTTTTGTATTAACCAAAACCAATAGTAGGTATCAATGAAAACGTAAAATTGATAAATAAAGTAATTACCAGATAACCATGATTTCAGTGTTGTAATTTTGAAATAAAAGTGACTAAATGATACAAAAAGTCGTTATCAAAGGTAGGAAAGCAAGAAATTAAGTAGTTGAAGTGACAACTTATTATGATTATCGATATAGATATAAATAGGTAATACAGTACCGGGTACCTTTTTATAAACATGCTTATTGTTATTATCTTCACCTATATGTAGGTACCTACGTCACGGAATGTTTGCGCTTGATTTTCACTTTAAGACGTTTCTTTAAATTTACACTTTGCACACTTATCAAGAAACGATGACAACATAATCATTTGGTGTGCCAAAGGTGATCAAAGGTGATGGTGAAGTAAGGAGGTCATTAGTGGAACTCTTCATTGGCTTCTAGTAAACCCCTCGAGTTTGGACTCATATGATTCGTCTTGACGAGTCCAATATTATTGTGAATATATTAAATTAATGTTATTAAAATAAATTAGCAATTTTTGGGATAAAAATAAGGAAATTAATTTATTAGATAGGTCCGTTTTCGATTCCAATTGGAGCAGAACTTTTTAAGAATGCATTTCTATTTCTGTTCCCGTTCTGAATAAGTTTCCTAGCTAGCTTATAAATGAAATTTAAAAAGTTACAAAATAACTTGAAAACTGTCCATGTCATACTAGAAAACCTAAATTCACAGACCCAAATGTTAAGTTTAAAAGTGGCCTCGGTTTAGCTCCGGTACAGCACAGCAGATTTTTTAAAACAAGAATTACTCGCTCCTAAAATAAAACATAAAATCGATCCTCAAAAACAAAAGACAAAGAACATTTTTAAGAGCATTTAATGAATGGTACGAGTAAGTAAGTAGGTATACGTAACGTTTTGTACTACTTTTGACTGTCCATGCAACGTTGCGAATGAAAGCGTTTAACGTCCTGATTAAAATGAGTGTGAAATGCACCCTTTTACCGAGGACGTATTGGAACTCACTGAATCTTTTTTTTAGAACCAATTGTGCTTTAGGGCTCCTACTAAAAATAATGCACACCTTCGAAATAATTATAACCTATAACGTACCTTGTACAAAACACAATGAATAATTATATTTATTAGATAATTATTTAATTTAAAAATTCAATAATAAGATCGACATGATATCTTTCAAAAGAAATCGTTTTATATCTATTATTATCAATCATATAAGTGTTTTGTCAGTTATTATTTTTATACAACAAATTCTTTATACCATGATATTACTAAGAATAATTATATCCTTATCCCGCACAAACAGTAACCACATAATTTTCTCTTAACGAACCATGCTGAGAGACAATTTTCTTGTCCTATTCAGGTATTAATTACAGGTTTTCTGATGAATGCTTACCCCACTAATTATGTCGGGCATGCATAAGCGGTCTTTAATTACTATCCTAGGCATGGTCTGGTCCTGAGTAAACAAATGCTATTTGAGGTATGACAGAGGTAGTTTACAGAAAGAGGCCGCACAGTCTAAGGTTTTCTCGGAATATGTATGTTTAATTTATTGCCGATTAATTGTCGACTTTTTGTCATAGGTATAGCAGTAAGTAAAATAGGTAAAATAGTTTAGTCATTTCAACTCCGATTACGAGTGGCTAATTCTTCATAATATCCTGTGCATTGAATATAATATATAATTAAATAATTATTTAAAAATTATTTATTTATTAAGTTAAATTTAAAAAAGACGATAAAGCAAGAGTTAATGTGCGAATAAGTACCCTATTGCTGATAAGTTTGACTGTTTTGAAAGAAACCCATAACTACTCGTATCTACTTACTTAGTAGAAGACGGAATATGTAGATAAACTTTATTCCAAAATTAGAAATTGCGCTTTATTATTCAAGAATCAGTACTATCTTTGAGTGCATTATATTCGTTAATAAATTATTAGATCTACATACCGTCAATGTTATTTGTTATCCGATAACAGTTTATTAATTTTCACGGCTGCCGTATTAATATTAGTCTCGTTAGAGTTATCTGTCCATTGAGTTCGGTGTGCCATATTAAAATAGTGAATCGTAAGCGAGTATAGGACGTTAATAAAGATAATATTATGGAATGATTCGGTCAGGGGCCGCGTGCGTGCCGTATGCGATCCACTTTTGCTATCTGGGCGATAAGATGACACCGCGTGGGGGAGGGGCACTCTACCCTCAAGGATTATCCTCATTATTTCTTATTTTCGAGCTCTACCTCACCGGCCAACTGGTGCCTAATGTCGTTACATTCCGGCTGGTCAATCGTCTTATTTCGTCGACCCTGCTTCCCGCTTCTAAGCCGAGCTTATTACTCTATTCACACATGTTTGCTTTCCTCGCTTCCTCTAAGATTTGGACACTTGCCTGCGATTGACGTACGGTTTTCGACGGAACACTATTTTATGCCCGGAATGTCTATAATATTCTTTACTTCGTCTTGGTAATTATAAAATGAGATTATAAAGAATTTTAATCAAAATAGGTACTGAAAAATAAACAATAGCAAATTAAATACCATTATAATAGGGTTATTAAAGAATGGCTGAAGACATCAGTGCTTCGTTGAAGAACGGCAATTAAAAATGCATGTATACCTATATTTATAAATGCTCAATGTGAAAAGCGTACCTACTTTAATATGATTAATATTTTTGCTGTTATAAACAATTTTACAACTACATTTTGCACGCGGAGAAATTAATTTAATTCCTAAACTAACAATTAAACTGTGGCGTAGGCACATTAAACGGCTATTATATTGGTAGCGTCTACTCTTAAGTAAAGTATAGAAACTTAACAGAAATATGTTATTTTTTTCTTCAAGTACGGGTCCCAATGCGTTCATGGTACGTTTTTATTTAAATAGCAATTAAGTACAAGAATGGGCTGTAAACGTTTATGCAGCGTTGTGTCGTACGTTTTAAGAGCTCCGGCCTCACTAAACCTCGGGTGGCACAATTTATTCTCCAAATAAACTGTTCATTAATACGCGGTTTATTTAGTACCTACGATTTAGTACCACAAATTGCCTTCCGGTGTCCCCTATTATTAAACAGAGGAAGCAAATCCTATTATGAATTTAGTGTTAATATGAAAAAGTCATAATTTTTGCTCGATTCAGCGTGTTCGCCTATAAATAGTTCGCTAAATAACACAACAAATACTCACAAACTCAGACAGCTATACTTATATTCATTAACTGAGTTTTATTGAGTAATATTAACTGTACATAATAATTCTTCTGCAATATTATATGTATCATTTAACGTGGCTGAGTACTTTAAGCAACCATCGGTATAGTACGAACTATCAGCTTGTGTAAATCTCAAGCTTCAAATCAAAAGAAAAACATCGTTTAGCAACTCTTAAAAGTCCGTACGGTTAGTAATTATGTCGGAAAAAACTGTTACTTTTAAAAAATTTGAAACGTCGACCTTCGGCCCTTGTCTTCATCTGCTATTCACGCGTGCGGCCACTTCCATAGTTAAACTACGCGACGAATAATTTTATAATTACATTTTATGTTCATCGCGATAACGTACGCACTAAGTAACTTTTGTCAACACGAAATGTGCGAAAGTGTTAATACACGGTTTATTAGTCATCGCACATGAATAATGAAAGATCAGTAGGTATGCGCCAGCCAGACACTATCGCAGGTCTGCTGTACGTGATACTAACGGTGACACCTGCTTTATGGATAGAGCCGTCACCGCAATTGATTTTCAATTAGAGCTCTGAAAAAGTTTCACAGATTAGCAACCGACGGTCCATCAATTTTAGCTAATGAGCTACGGGCAATGTCTTGCTGACAGGTCAGGTCATTGATTAAAACACAATAAGCGCATAATGCCACTTAAATGCCAGTACGGATGTTGGGTCGTTAGTCGACTGAGCTACCTTTGCGATATTCATTCGAACTGGGATTGATTTTAACTTAGCTACCAAATTCAATTCAGCAAACGGAAATAATATTGCTTGAGGAAATATTTAATTCTAACCCGGTAGAATTTATATAGAATTATCTATTCAATTAAACTCTTCTGTACAATGTTTTAGTGACAATTTTAAATGTAGGAGCGTACTGTAAACCATCGTAGGTATTCGTACACAGGCAAGACGCTTGCCAACTTGTATCAAATGTCGAACCCCTTTTCATGCTCTGCTCTTAACAAAATGGCTAGTGTATTATAAAATTCATGGACGATTTCTAAATGTCGCGTCGAACAGCATGGAGGGTTGAAATTGAATCGCATTACGACACCATTTCTATATCAAACACGGCATGCGCAATGGCATTAGATACGTTATGCAGACAGAGGGAAGAAATTGTTCACCCAACACCGGTTCTCGAATTGTTACTTTCAGAATTTATTACGCGAGTTCAGTTATGATGTTTAGCAAAATATACTCCTTTAAGGAAGACTTATTTACAATTCGAACCATAAATTTCTTTGGCTGTATTACGGCTTTCTTCTTTTAATATTAGTTTAGTAGTTCTAAATCTCTCTGTAGATCTTTGCAGACGATATTTTGATGTTTTATTTTAATTTATTGTGTCTGTTTCTTTACTTTTGTAAATGTCTCCAATTTACCTTTTAACAGAATCCGCTTTAGTTTTAATCTCGTCTATTTCTAATGTTATACTGTCCTCATCATGATTAGGTACCTCGCCTTTTCCATATCTCGACGTTCTAATCACCTGTTTCGTGACATTCACTGGGCCATAATAGATTGTTGGCTGTGAAGCTCAAATACGGCGTACATTCTTCGTTATAATAGTAAAGTTGTAAAGCTACCACCATTTACACATTATCCAATTTGCAAGTTTTTGAATCATTTCCCTTGTGCCTAAGTAAGAAGGCAGCTATCTGACTGCCCTTTATTACTACCTAAATGAAAATTTGCGCAATTTTTACATGATTGAAAATATATCATCATATTGATGAGAATCACTCTGGGGATAAGCACATTATTAAGTTAATAGGTGATTGTTAGTGCCTCTTGTGTACTTTACAATGGCAATGCTGATATGAAGGTCAAGGTTCTGCAAGCTGTACCTACAGTTCGACGATTGAAAATTCAATTAAGAATTAACGCCGGCTTTATCTTCGGCCCGCGGAATGTATACACGTTTCATTTTATAAACGAGCTGGAACAAAAGGCGACAAAGTTGCTTGTATTTAGGTCATACGGGTCTCGTCAGCCGCGAGTTTCGGATTCCAGATTAATAATTCGTGAATGTGTTGTATTGTGGTTTTGTTGTTCTGTTGTAGTTACTTGCTACCTATAGGACGTATACGAACAAAAATTAAGCGTTTAGCTGGGCTCCTAAGTGACGGCTATGTATTTGTATACAGTACCACTGAAGTCTTGTTGAAATAATATTGATATGGTATTAATCTTTACACTGATACTTTTTCCAAACAGATAGTGTATTATATTTCTTAGAAGTGGTTGGGAAGCAATTTTCTAAAAGTACTCTAGTAATTAATCCGAAAGAATGGTATCTAGTTATCTACCTACGTCAAGATTAATAAATAAAAAGTCTTTAAAATTCAAAAAATTATAGACATAAGCAACCCATAAAGTCAACAATTTAACGTATTCAGGTATTTCTAAAGTGCGATTTACTTAACGCCGAGTGCAGTCAAGGTACAAGCAACTTGGCATGGCAAAGAGAGTAAAACCGCCACCATTCATTTAAGTTAATAATGAGCCATGAACAATCTTCGTCATTTTTGCTGTTTGTTTTCGACCGTTGAACCAACCGGCCTTTTTTCTCGTATTGGTCATTTAACGATTGCTTCTTGGCCTTTTTCAGATTTTAAATACAGTATAATAAAAAACCGTAATTAAGTAAACATTCGCTCGTTCCTATTGTTCCACGGTGAACAGTAAACGTGTGTAAAACGATCTCTTTCAATGTTTCATACCTACTATTGTCTCATATTATTTATTTATAGGTAGTATTATAGTATAGTACTACTTATGTACCTACAAATAGTATGAGGGCGAAACGAGTTAAGTCTAATATACCTATGCGTAGTTATATTATTATAATCACTTTCCTTATCTAATTTATGGTTACTTTCACAAAGTTAAAAATAAAATTAGAATTGTAATTGTAAATAATTTAAATGCATTAGGTTTTATGCCTTTCTGTGTCTATGAATTGCATTTGCACATTTAATTATAGCTATCTGTCAACTCTTATAAAGCAAAGTTTCTGGTTGAATATCTTATTTCTAAAAGATTTGATATACGTAGAAATATACAAGAAAGAGACGGCAAAATTTCTGCATACCATATTATTATCAGGTGTCTGTGTAATATCATAAAGATTCTCAAAATATACCACATCAGCTCTAAGATAGCACCTGACACGCTCATCAACATACACCAAGTTCTCGTGGGTAGTTGCAATATTGAATATACTGTATAAATTAAAGGTCATACGTATGCATGTGTAGATACTCGTATACTTATATGCTATTCAACTAATGCACCTATGAATGTACCTACAACTATTGCGAGCAGAGCACATCAAGTCGACGCAATAAAAAACAAGATAACCTTACCGGACGACTAATGTCATTTGCATGCGTGGACTCGCTCGAATATAATTTAGTTATTGTTTTTCGAATTGAGAGCGTCATCTCTTCGATACCGTAAACTCACGCCGCGTATCGCGTACAAGGTCTGATAATAATCACTTCTAAACATGCTTCGTGACCGAATCCTGGATCTCCCTAAACTGATAGGCTCCTTTCTAAGAAAATCAAATAAATTTCTCCGAAATAAAGGGAGTGTTCGCGCATTTAGTAGTTAATATTTTGTAGTCTCCTCTCGTTACGGTGGCAACGAAATGTGGCGGTGTTTTCTACAAGGCAGGCGCAACCGGATTTAAATGAGCGCGCGAGTGTGCGTGCACTCGAGAGAGAGACAAACTTAATCCAAGACTTCTGCGCAAACATTGCGTCTGCGAGATTTTCAAATAACAACTTTTCGCGTCTCTCTTAAAGGTTCAATTTCATTTGAGTATTACAAAGTAGAGTTAGAAATGACTTGTTACCTTTTTCCGACGTTCATAGTAAGTATTATTTTTTGTTGCGATACACACGTAAAAAATCATTCAATTAGTTTGTTAATTTTTTTTTCTCACATACAGTTTCTTTCCTCTTCAGAACTCACTATATTTTGTTTAAATGTTTATTGAAAAAAATGGTGCCTTATAACAATTTAGGAAAGTACCTAAATGAGACCGAAATGACCAAAAAACATCGTAAGAGTATCAGCGTGCGGCCATGCACCAATATAAATACGAGTATAGGCGTCTGAAACTCTGAATGCGTCGTTTCCACAGATCTTTCGTTGATGTTCCTAATCAGGCATGTTGAGAAGTCGTCAGACATTGTTATGTGAACTTAAAATACCCTTGTATGACAATTAGTGGTGTTGTAGCGCTCACAGCGCGCGGGATGGATGAGGTGCTCACATAGTATTAGTTGACACCTCATTGCGTCGACACTATAGCCAGAGAATTGATGCAACGACGTCGCTCGCACCAACTTTCAAGCAAGCGGTTTTAAATCTTAACACTCTGATGTTAAACAACAAATTTAAATGAGGTTATCGCGTGTCTTATCCGACAATTTCAGCGATTAAGAAGTCGTAAGATGTTGCAAAGTGTGAATATTTTTATCGTTCGTGTGGTTCCTTGGTAACAAGAACCCAACACTAGGTAGGTACAGAATATTATTTATTATCAATTGACTGAACACGATGCCGTATATTTGTGTTGTGTACCTACCTATATGTAAGTACGTTTGATAATAAATAATTGAGATTCATTAAATTAAATATGATTTTAAAGGGACTAACTACCGAAGTAATTAACACAAAAATCAACTGATCAATTGTAAAATTTACTGTCGAGTGCGTATTGTTTCTGAAAGTATACATTTTTCTTCTTAGATTTGATTATTAGGTACGTCAGTTAACAAATAGGTATGTCTATTTTTTTTGCGAATGGTATCTCAATTACAGTTAGGTTAGGTTGGTTTAGTTTCGTTTTTACCTATGCTTAGTTTCATAAACATAGGCGTATAGTCGCGTTTTTTATTTATTTCCATAAATAGCCGTTTGCGCAGTGCAACTACCGCAATGAAATTATTGCATACCTACCAACTTGTCCACACGTTGGAATACATGAGTGGTTTCCGTTATTATTGGCATCTAAAACTGTCGTTAGTTCGTGATTATTACTGTTTCACTTTCAACCCCATAAACTCGAGGTGAGTTTAAGAACTTCGTCGTACCAATTTCGAAATAGTTTGAAGATAGGTACACAGCAAACTCAAACGTTTCACGAATGTAAATACATTTTACCACATTTTACCTTTTCATGACCACTGCTTTAATTTTGTTTTGTTGAACATTGCTCTCTTATTAAGTACTAGGTACATTACCTATTCTTTAATGATTTTAAAATTATTAAATATCATTGCTTATTAGCAACGAATTTAGAATTATCTCTATGCCTTTTGAGGCAGTTTATAAAATTCAAAGTTAAGTAAAACACCTACTAAAATCATACTATGACATACTCGTACTAATATCACAGATGTTTCTAGAATATTGAAGATTATTTCTCTTAGTTTTAATAAAGTTAGAATGCTAGATTCGAGCTACAAGTCGGAATCTTCATTTAGGTAGCCCATAGATACCTTGTTACCTAAGCCGGTGCTGCGTTAATACGAAGAATGCCTGCTCAAATAATATTCGCATACGTCTTAATACATCGCAATATAATTTAGAAGGATGGCGTCTGTGTGTGAATGGCATTCGAGTTATTTTAGTAATGGACGTCGATTAGTGGGCAACGACAGGATCGCAATAAAGGTCCGAGAATGTTACGGGATGTTTTGAATCGGTAGAGCTTTAACGGTTTTAGTGTTTACCGATAATTCCCATATATCTGTAACGTTTCGATGAATTTGTAAACCGAAAAAGCGACGTGCAATAACGGACCATTCTGGAAAGTTAATCACTTTAAAACTGCGAGTATGTAGTTAAAATTACCAATCACATGAAGTGGCAGGTGAACTTTTCTTAATCGTAGGTACGATGTGCAAATAAAAGCCTTCGTATCTCAACAGAAATACTGAAAATATACCTCAGTAATCAGTTTTTGTTACTTTCTCGCGATCCTCAAAATAGGCTTAAGGGAAAACAGAAATAAAACATGTCACGAAAGTGTCTTAAATGAAGAAAGACGAGTTCGAATCATCTTCACATTAACCTTAGCATTATTTTTAGAATAACACCTTGGAAGGTCGTGAAGTATCGTGAGACCTACGACATATTGTCTGTCTTACTTAGACCAGGTACGTCTTTTTGTCTATTTATAACAATAATAAGTTCCAACTTTTTTGCTAACGGTTTCAGGAGTAGTGGGAATACTTTCAGCAACAATAAATTGAACAGGCAAATAAATTTAAAATATTAAAATTGTTCATTTATTACTTACCTTACAGAATTATGATAAATACCATACCTACGCCCTCTAGAACTACGTCTAATTACATTTTGTTCGCGCTAGAAGCCACGTAATACCTCCATGCGTCTTATAAGAACATTATTTCTAACATTACCTACGACATTCTTATTTCAAACAGATTCTTGTAACATTGCAGCCAACCAATTAGAATCAGTGTTAATTCCTTTCAGTTTTTTTTCTATTACAAGTAAACATCTTAATATTACAACAGAACTTGTACCAAGTTGCGAGTTGTACCTACAGCTACCTGAGTAGGTAGCTGTAGGTATCTGTAACTAATTTTAAGTGTTAACGTAAAGTAATAGTATACCTAATTATGTGTCGTTTCCTTTCAACTCCACGCCTATCCGGGATTCTCCGAAACT
>DWQL01001968.1:0-10500 GCA_018231265.1 Noctuana haematospila
AAATTGCCGACTGATGTGTCGCTCAGCAATCGCAAGGCAAGTGCAGGTTTCGGACTGCCCATAAAGGATTGCCTTCAACCATTATATGTCCGACTTCTTGGAACGGATCTCTCCTCACAACTAGGGAAGGCCTAGAGCATAGCATTAGAGCATACTCCACCACGCTGCTCCAATGCGGATTGGTGGATAAGGGATAAATTATTAGAAAATGTACAAAGACAGACCAGATTGAGGGACAGTAGAAGTACCTATAATAAAAATTGGGGTTTCTTTTGGCACCTTTGAGTACAAAGTCCGAAAAATCAAGATAGATACTTACTGTTTTGTTGAAACAAAGTTGGCAATGGAGCGATCTAAAGCATTTATAGTTTGTCAAGTCCTAGAGTTTGAACAAAAGGAACCAAACTGTGTCGCGCCATTATCTCGTTGTGGAATTGTTGGCTTTGGAACTTTCAGTTTTAAAAGAATTTGTAACAAAGTTATGAAAAGGGTGCTCGCGAACCTTTTTTTTCTTGAAAACTATTTCTATTAAGTTGTTGTATGTCCGTTCCGCTTTATTGTACTAAATACAGAAAGGAAGATAAATTGTATGTATAAATGTAAGATTTTTAAGAATATTCTAAAGAAAAAAGTTTTTATACTCAATTCTACACGTTGGAGACCGTATCAGGGTGGGAAACGAAACGGCAATTGCCAAATAACAGTCGGTAAACTGCTTTGCAATATCGTGGTGGGCAGCATAAGTTGAAAACGAAGGGAACTTAAAGAACCACTAGGTTCATTTTCGATTTATCCAAATGGTAGGCCTGACCGATCACATTAGCTATCTAGGTGTATCACTGGTCTACATCTCTACTTATAAATGAAAACCGTAGGAAAACCTTCCACCGAATATAGAATCGCAATACAAATGTTATCAACCGTAACTTATACAATTATGCAAATCCTTATCAAAGGTGAATGTATGGATAGTAATAATTTGTTGCAACAAAATTAACATTCTGGTTTCTCGTTTGAAGCTTCCATGTATCATTGTTTATTGCTGTGTTGATTCTAGACTGTAGTAAGCCACTTCCTGTAGGGCGAGTAATAGAACATCTAGTTTCGTGTATATTTGTAGAGTTGTTGCATAAAATATAATTAAATCTTTTTGAATAAAATTAATTTATAACCTATTAAAAATTAATTCTTATACTCTCCTCTCCTAGTTTAAGCTTGCGATTTCGTCCGCATCTAATAATTACTTATAAAGGACCATGGAGACACGTTGTCCCACACAAACTTTGCCTCCATTTTCACACCCTCAGGGGTAGAATTTCGGAAAATCCTTTTATATCGGATGCCTACGTCATACGAAGAACGCACTCTTCAAGTTTCAGGTCTCTACGATTAGCGGTTTGGGCTGTACGTTGATCCGTCAGTCAGTCATTCGGGACAAAGGATTTTATATGTAATAGATTATATTATTTTTACTTATTAATATATGGTAAGCGAAATGAAGTGCGTTAATATGTGTTTGTGCATTTAACATTTGAAAAATCTAACTTAGCACAATCTTGTTTCTCCTGCAATTGCCGGATCGTCTCTCTAAGGTTGCGCACTTCCTCCTTCAAACCGATATCGGCTTCGTCAGCAGCCAGTTCAATTCCCGGCCGGTACCCTCTCGTCTCCAGACGAGTTTCAGCCACTTTCAAGGCGTTCACTTTATCCGCGAATTGCTCGCCAATTGTTTTTAGTTCCATTGCTAGCTTGTCCATATTTTCCTCCATCTAAAGAGATAGACAATATTAAATTAGGCTCTACCTACATTCTAAGGCATAAATTTGTACCTATGCCTTTTTGAGTTAATAGAATAAAATTGTTTTTTTGTTACATTAAAAAAAACTATTTTCAACAATGTTCAGAAGAACATTAACAATGTTCAAATTCATAAAATACACTTCTGCATGGATGGAATAAAAATTTACCTATAAATATGATAATCCTGGTTAGAATACGGTCGTAAATTTTTTTATCCCAAGTAACTTTCCGCCCGGTTTGCGGTGCAATGCGAGCAGGCTCTTGGCTTGACATGACATTGTAGATTTACTGGTACCGCAAGTTATATAAAATTTTACTGGTAGTTTACATGTGTCTGCCGATCAAGACCGATTACTACGACGAACCATTTTATTGTTGCCAGGGAAACTTTAAATATGAATGAATAACAGCTAATAACTTTCATTAACAAATTGATAAAAATAACAGTCTAATATGTTTTTTATAAACTTAGCGCATACAATAGCCTACGATGCAACATTAAATACTGAAGTACCTACTAATACAAAATACAATATTCTTTAATACTTAATTGAATATATAAAGTACCTTCATCTTCTGCCACTGCAACTCGTTCCTAGCCCTCTGCGTGTCGTATATGCGCCTGCGCATCATGTAGTTGGTGACGTCGGTCTGAGCACGCAACGCGTTCCTGGCTCTACCGCGAGCCACGAACAGAGATTCTCGCAGACGCAACGTGTCTTGAAGTTCGTCTGTTGCCATCTTTTTTATGCCCTCGCATTTCTCTAGCCATTGTTCGTAGGTTATCATTCTGGTTTACAAAAAACAATATTTAGCATGGTTTACATTTAAATGAGGATACGACATGATGTTCTTTGAAAAAGGCTTTGAAGTCCCCTAAGACTGCCGAAAAGCCTCTATGATGTTCCAAACATCCAAGCCGTTTGGTACTCAAATGATAAAGAAGGACTTTTCGTGGAAATAATCAAACTTTTTATCACCTGTTAAACCTGCTCTTGGTTGTTACCTAACTATTATTTTTTTATTGGTAAGTTGATATAAATTAAAGACTCACTTTTTTATTTCCGTGTCAGTATACTACACCATAATAACTAGATCAACTAGGGCCTTATCAGACCATACATAAAATCAACCCATCGTACTCGTACCGCTTAGGGTTCTTTAGAGAATCCGTTTTGTAAGTAATGTTTGCACAATCCTTATCAAGATTTAGCATATCTTTATCAATTTGTAGGGTTTCGTTCTTGTCGTTCAGATCGAGCTGCAGTTTGAATTTGACAACTTCCAGCTTATTTATCTTCTCCCAAGCAGACTGGCAACGGTCGATTAACATCTTCTTATTACTTTCAGTTACGCATAGTTCCTAAAATGGACAATCATTTTTAAGAGGATATACCTACAAAACTTTTTTATTTAGGGGCCTAGATAAGTATCCAATTGCATTTACACTACGTTTGAACAACTTATGTCAAATATCTTAATTTAATTAAATTATTACATAGATACCTAACTATAACAGTTACATATTTATACATAGATCTTGCTTGCTCATTTTTTACTCCTTACCATCATAAACTCTTCCATTATTGCTTTCTTTCCTCTTGCATCTCGGACCTAACCTAAGTTAGACCAATCCAAGGAAGGCCAATCTTACGAGGGCTTTCTCAATATTTATATAGCCGCTATAAGAGCTTACAAGATTATCTATATAATGTTTACGTAGTGTAGGTGCAATAAGCCTATAACTTTTTGAAAATATGCAATCCAAGGAGCAGGAAATGAGTTCACCTGCAACCTTAATATTATGGGTCACTCATGTAGCCCACCACCAAACTGCATTGGAGCAGCGTGGTGGAGTATGATCCAGGCCTTCCTCGGTTGTGGGGAGAGACCCATGCCCAGCAGTGGGACATAAAGACGGTTGAAGGCATTTAGCCCACTGAAATCTAATTATTCTACACAGGTATCATCATTAACCCATCATTGTTCCACTGCAAACTTACCTTCTTGAGTTCAGTGTCAGCGAGATCATACGTCAGCTCTGTACTCCTCCGGCCGTCCCTGTTCGAGAGACATTCAGAGCAGACCAGCAGCGGCATGTTCAGTTGTTCCAGCTCCCGCTCCGTGGACGCCTTCTCGTCTTTCAGCGCAGACATCTCTCGGTCTAAGAGATCAAGGAGTTCCTGGAGCGTAGACTTCCATTGCTCGATTTCGTATACCCTGGTAGAATATGGTGTGTACGCACATGCTTAGCTGTCACGTGTGCTCAATATCAGGCTAAAGCTATACAGCATAGTTAGTAATTTGTTATTTACACAAACACCTGGCCTACATTAGCCAAAAGATTTTTGGTAGAGCGGAGTGGAAACCGCTGGTTTGGGAAGGTGGATGCCGGAGATACGTATTTGAGGCTACATTCTCAGTCTTCATGAGTAGCAACGCCTCCACTTACGACGTCAGATAGGATTTATCTAGTTTTTGAGGTTTGACGTAGGTGTCCATGGGCAGTGATTACTTATCAGCGTGCCTGCACGTTTGCTACTCATACACCATAAAAAACTATATTATTTAAAATTATTTTATTTCTTTCTATTTTTTCTAAGTTTTCGAACACTTCCTTATAACGAAGTTAAAGCGCAACTGAATAAATGCAAGTTATTTAGTTTTGTTGCTCAATGCATTCAAAGATTTTAAATAACATGCAACCTACTTGTATATTGCTGTTTATTCAGCAATCCCGATTTAATGAGAACTCATGAATATAACACGGTCAAGTGAGTTCTCAGAAATGATGTAAAATAATGTAAGAAAATACAAACGAAATATTTCCATAATTTCACGTTATTTAAACACGTAGGTAGCTCTTAACTTCTCAGACGTACCTACCTACATAAGAATTCCACGAGATTCTATAAGAAAGATTCCATAAGAAGACAAAAAATATTGTATGAGTCTATGATATATACTCATACTGGAAGAAGATTCTCAATATTATGCATCCCGGTCGTTCGAGTCTATCGGAGGATACAGTTAACATGCATCTCGGACCTAACTTAGTCTTTCGAGGGCTTTCGCATGATTTATATAGCGACTTGAAGAGCTTACAAGCTTATCTACCTACAATATGTATACTATGAAGTGTATATACATACATACATATACAATAACGCTATAACTTTTAGAAAATATCTAATAAAAGATGCAGGAAATGAACCTTAATTTTATGGGTCAGACCACACTTGTATCTACTTTACACAGGTAGATATCAACATTAACCAAACGTTGCTAAACTGCAGGGCTCGAGTTTTCAATATGAGAAAAGTTCAGGCCATAGTTTAAATAATAGGTAAGTCTCACACTCGTAGTCCCACTTTAGGATACACTGTATCGCGTGCCATGGACACACAAAGACAATTTCACAAACACCCAGACCGGGAACAGAGATCTAAATAATTATGTACATCATTTAAATTTTATTTTACAATTTTTTATTAACGTTTTAATTTATTAATTTTTAACTAACGTTTTAATTTTACCCTACCTCGCTCTCAAGCGATTGTTATTATGGTAGCTGTCCCATTCGGTCTTGATCCTGGTTTCATTACGGAGCTGGTGCGCTCCATGACGCAGGTCGAAGGCATCCGCTCGTCTAGTATCTGCAGTTACCTGCAACAGCCATCAGTAAATTGGTTATATAATGTGTGACATACCAAATCTAGATATAATTTTTTTATTTTAAAGCATTTCCAACGTTACTGAAGCAATTAAAATACTTCTACATCCTAATTAATTTAAGACAAAGTTTATTTCAAAATTCGTAACAACAACAGTCTATGAGTAAAATCGAATAACGAATAGTATTTTATTTAGGAAATATTCGTCGCATACATCGTATTTTAGAATTCCAAACATGGATAGGTATATGAAAATTCTTTTACAATCCATATCGATGTAATATGAATACCAATGGGATTCATTTAACTTTTCAGCAAAAAGAAACTTCGACGAAATGAATATTTAAGACGGGTCGTCGAGTTTGAATAAAAATACATTCTTGCTCCATAAAACAATGTGGCTTTTAAAGATAACTATTTAGATTGAACTAATACTTGGGAGGACACGACCGATTGTGAAAAATGTTAATTTATGATCTGAATATCAGGCTAAATATGAGAGCTTATAAAGTTTACCCGTCCTCGTAAGTAGCAACGCCTCCACGTACTTATAATCAAAGGTGACTACTTAACATCAGGTTACCGACATTGTTTGATACTAATTGACGATACAAAAAGAAATAACCATCGAAGTACATAATTTAAACAGTAAAATTATCATTTCGTTCACGGAGTTCATTCTAATACGAAACAAAGTATTTATTGGAACAACAATTCTAAACATTTTAATATTGGGTCGTATGCCATACTTTATTTACGCCTTATAGAGCTTTCGTACTCAAATCTACGTTAGAATTAATATATAATACAAGCGTGGTATTAAGCCCTCAATTTATTGCATACAGAGCTCTTAATTTGTACTGCTTTGAGGTTTTCTAACGAGTTCCGGTACGAGAACCGTTTTAATTCTTAATGTGTTCAAGTTAAGTATTCTGTTTAAACTGCCTGATCGTGCATTTTGTTTCATATGAATGTGATGAGATTATACTCGTCATGTAAGGGACATTGTGAGAAATGACTTAGGTAAAGGACATTCTGAGAAAGGACATTTTGAGAAGACTACATAACGTGTGTAGACGTTATTTTGTTTTCTAAACCTGCAACGGTGAGATGTAATTATTTAGAAAGTATACCTATAGATAGCATACCAGAATCTAGTCTTTTTTTCTAGCAAACAAGCATGTAAAGTTATCTGATGCTAGGGTTCACTACAATCAATAGAAAACTAACCTGAGGTCCGACATGTTTTTCTCCCTTTTAAGACGATTTATTGATAAAACTTTTTAAAATTAATTTAAGTTTTATTTTACACTACATGTAAGATGAAGCGCCTGACAAATAGTTTATAGTACACAGTAGTGTAGACAAGACAGACAAGTATGTCTTACAGGATTTTGTGGATACGTACGAAAAATATCTGTAATATTTTATTCTATGGGTTGGTTTAATCCAAAAGAATTATTTTATTTTACAAGTATATATTCAAAACAAAGGTTTAAATTCTAATACATTTGTTTTAACACTGAATAAGGTAAGAGCACCTAATCGAAAACTACTAACAAATAAGCAAATAGATCACCTGCAAACCGTAAAGGCGGGCGTCCCAATCCGGCAGACTTAAATGCGGTAATGGTTTTTCGAACGTTACTACCGACTGCATAGCTACAATTTATCTTTTAATCCACGGGTAATAAAAAAAGTAAGTACTCAAACATAAAACTATTATTTGTTCCGCTGTAAATTGCAATAAAAGGGCGATGGAGATGAGTGCAGCTGTCAAAACAAGTAATGGCGGCCGTCAGTGGCGTTCTAATTTTATAAAAGTTATTTATTAACTACCAGCTTTCAGAACAAAATAACATTGCTCTTAATAATGGAAACAGTTTTACGATATTTAATTTTTTAAGTACAAAATGTAAAAAAATTAATCATTTTTATTATTTTTCATATTATTATCTTTTTTTTAAATGTACTTTTTATTTATTTTTTATTTCAGAATCCAATTAAAATCATCATCACTAAGCCCCAATGTTTATGTTGTTTGGTTTGGTTTTATTATTTTTTCCTCATAACTATCAGATTTACGAGTATTTTCAGGTTTCCTTCTATGTTTGTATAAAGATAATTTTCCGCTGTTTTCCCTTTAACATAATAATACAAGTTGTTTTACTGTCAAAGATGTAGGAAATGTTCCTTTAATATACCTACTAGTGTTTTAATGTACAATTATAAATAATTATATTAAAAAACTTTCATTCTTCAAAAACATATAGTAAATTAATAAATACCTAATACTATTGAATATGTGACAACTCTATCTTATATATTTAAAAGAGTAATTCTTGTATATAAATGTAGGTATATAATAATCTAGATTTCGGAAACGGCTCCAACGATTTTCATGAATTTTAGTATGCAGTAATAAAACTCGGGAGTAATAAGACGATCGGGTCATCATAATAATATGTAAAGTTTGCATCTCTCTCGCTCTTAGTATGACAAGTGCTTACGAGCGTTATTAGGGAGCTGTTGTATTATGTACTGACCCACTTTCGCGATTAGGGCAAAACTTCTACAGTTTGCGGATGGCCACTCATCGCGGAATTGTGCGTAACCATTTTTCTCTTAGCCTTGGAGTCCTGTGATAATAAAATATGCATACAAAGCATGTATTTCTAATGTTCAAAGGTAATACATACAGGTTGCCGACTTCTGATATAATTATACGACATATCGGCAAATTCTTTGGCAAACAAGGGCTATGTGGAGTTAAAATAAAGTAAGAGCGCGACCAATAGTGATAAAATGGAGAGAACTCCTGTCATCGATATACTTTGGGCCGTTTCCAGTGAGAAGATCTACAATTGTATTTAGCAGAGAGTCATCAAAAATGGATGTAGTTATGCGGTCACGAACCTTAGCAATGAGTAAGTAAGGGTACCTACCGAGGTGGGGGCTGGGGAGGGAAGCTGCCCCTCTTGGTTCTATCATGTTCCTACATATTGTTGTTGACTTGACATAGGCATATTTTTACATTTTCATAGGGTCAAATTGCTTAACCCAGAGTCAAAATCTGGGATTTTGGATCAAAATCTGGATACGCCTATGAATATACGGCTCGTATACCAAAATACTTTTTTCTTCCTATAAATGTGACTGTGGTGACTGTATTGCACATTTTCTACCGAGAAAACACGAACATCCTACCTTTAATTTATACCCGGCTCCTGGTTTCCTGTCCGTTATATTCTTTCTAACTGTTTTTGGAGATAAGCCAAATGTTGTCGTTTTATTCATGCGGACGCGTTTACAGCCTGCGTACTGTTTACTCTGCAATTACACAAGTAAACATTGTACAAAGTTGAAAACAAACACGATAGGACTTTACTTCCCATTCTTTCTGATTAAGAAAGATTAATGATGTAATGGTGAAATGTTTCGTGGGAAATGTATTGGCATTCTTTTTAAATATTTACTAATACTAGCGCGTTAGCAGTTTACGCTATTCAATTATTAGTAGTTTTTTGATTGCATATTGTCAGCTGAAATTTTGACTAAAAATCTGGTCTCAATCTCAGCGAAAATCTAGCAAAATTCACAACCGTGGCTATGACAACAGTCAGCTATGAGTATTGTTACCTTATCGTTATTTTTAGTGATTCTGTCCATCTGTTAGTTCGTGTTAAGTCGCGTGTTAATGTTAAGGGTATTATACTTTTTTATCGAATATTGCTATAGTCCGTCAACTAATCTCGCGAGTGTGTTTTCACAATACTCGATAATGGACCTATTGCATCTACTAAATGTACGCGCTGCATTATCACTGTTCCGTTGCGGTTTGCGGCAGCGTATTTCCACCAATTGGTGTACAGAAGAAGTCATTGTAATACAATATTTTTTTTAATCAAGTCTGTACCATCAACTCTATTACAGTGACCACCATTTCTTCTCTTTCGAGCTATCCATTACATAAGATAATCATATGGAATGTCCTTAGTCTTTTCACTTCGCAGCAACGAAATTTGCCCACCGCAACGGAATATAGACTTGAGTTTATCAATTAATTAATTAATTTCCGTCAGCCACTCAAAATTAAATAATTATATTAAAGCTAAATAATGTTCGGTCATCTTACTTATTAAATTTTCTTCGCGTTATTAATTTATTTTTGTCCTCATTTTCCTGCCTGTTATAATGAGCTTTTTTGAAATTATGGCTTTTGCATTCCGTTTAATTTATGGTAAGCGGGCTTTATGCTCCTTTGGATCTTTAACCCTTTATTTTGAAGCACACAAGGAAGGAAGTATCCTCATACTTATGTCCATCGGCTGCCGGGAACCGCATTGGCTCAGCGAAAATGGGGGCATATATATATATATATTCAGCTGTTACAGTACATTACATTAAAAGCGTTGAATCCTACGAGGGTGATATAATTACTAGCCAGTATACTTGGCTTGTTAAATTTGACAGAAACATATTTGACGTACCTAACCATTTTAATGGATTCTGATTTCAAAGATTGCTTCGATTTATTTTTTTATGGTTTGGTTTGGATTTTTTTTGTATTTCCTTTATATAATACAGTTAGTTGTAAGGTCTGAATGATGTATTGGATCTTTTAACCCTTTGTTTTGAAGGACAGAAGGCGGTAATCTAGGTATTATTTCTTCAAATTAAGAACGGGTCTTAATGTTACCGGGACCAGATCATCCGAAGCTAAATTTAGTCTACCGGGATGTCTTAATTATGTTTTACGAAATTGCTGTTTCTCCGAGGGGCTGGGAGACAATTTTGTATTTAAGATATTTTTGGCGAGGATTTCTTTTGAAGAAATGAAATCATAAAGGACCTACAACCTACCGTTGGATACACCTGTTTTGAGTTTAGTCCAATCAGAACCTTCACATTCAACTATTACCTACTTACTTATTTAAGTGCAGTGTCGATCGCAAGCGATCACAATGTTAAGCAACGTCGGGCGCGGCCGGTACTCGGATGGGTGACCGCTAGTGGCAAATGTCAT
>DWQL01001969.1:0-10499 GCA_018231265.1 Noctuana haematospila
GTATCGAATCGAGATTTTCACAAAAAAATCTAACTTGATAAATTAAATCTAGAATATCTAAATATTTGTTCTTAAGTTTCAACAATCTTAGTACCTATTATTTATTCAAATATTTTCTTTTCACTATAACAGTTCAAATAAAAAACTGCATTCCCCTTTGCCTTATAAGCCGCATTGCAGCGACATTCCCGTTACCTACATTATAATTCCTTATTTTCACTCACACGCCACGTTCTGTCGGCATTGTTGATTGTTTATTTAATTGAAAAATGATTATTATTGTGTAAAAAGTTGAAAAGTTTAAGGTAAGAAATAGTCTCTTAATCGAGTGAGTCATAAATGTAAATGATCTCAATGGTTGCTTTCGCCGTCCGCCCTGTCTTGTATCTGATGGAATACTTTATACAGCCTGACTATAACAAATCAATCAATACATTACATTGGTCTCAACGTATTGGCATTCACGTTATTTCACTTTTTATCACGTAAATCTCATTGTGTTCAGGTTTAGATTGAATAAGCTTATTTTATTAGGAGAAATAAACAAAAACATTGTCTTTACGATAAAATTGTTTGTTTTGTTGTCATTTCTCATGGCTCACTTTAAAATAAGCTGGTTGCCTTCAATATAATAATATGCACATATAGTTATATGAAAACACAAGTGCATACATCTACTTAAGTAGGTAGTAATTTTTTTTAACAATTAGATTAGAATTTTAATTAGAATTTTTATCTTTCCAAAAGTTCTGCTGTTACTGGCATATCCTTAAGTGAAGTATGTATTTAACTATCTGCCAATCTAAGATGAAAAAAGATGTCATGCAACATATGTACAGCCAATGCAAAATTATGATTGATATCTATTTTTCAGACTTCAAAATGTCGAGTATGTCAGATCGTAAGGCAGAGTTGGAGCGTAAGAAGGCCAAGCTCCAGGCTCTTCGTGAGGAAAAAGATCGCCGCCGACGGGAGAAAGAACAGAAAGATGCTGAGGAGGCACTGGTGAGCAAGAAAATAACACATTGGCAACAAATTTTTTTTCCTTTGCCACAAGTCAAATTTTTTCCCTACATAACACTTTTTATCATTAAATGGTTTGTGAGTGTCTGTATACATTATTATTTTATAAAAAAAATTCCATGACCGTGTATCAATTCACATTGGTCAACCACATTACTGCAATATGATAAGATTATACCAACCACTTAACTTCCGTTTACATTAATTATTTTATCTGTGTCAATTTATGTGTGTGATCCGTCAATCTGTCCGTGTCAATTTAGGTGCGTGTAGAATCCATCTGCCATAAGAACTAGCTCTAGTTATCTATTTTTAATGTTTTCAGTTTTAAGAACAATATTCTGTTAACCCATAATGTCCCTTAGGCACTAACCTACCTAGTGACACTTAAAACTTTGATATAGAAATTCATATCAGCTTGTTTTCAAATTGAGTATTCAATTCTGGTCATTCCAGCAACGCGCATCAACAGCATCGAGCCTGGACAGCCGTCGCGATCTCGACGAGATGCTATCGTCATTGGGGGTGGCTCCGGTCAAGGATGTCCTCTCATCCTTGTCATCGATGACTTCACTCACTCCACCTCAGACAGCATCTCCGGATGCCAGTCTACCGCACACTGATAAATCCAGCTTACCACCACATGGGTTAGTTTTTCAACTTAAAATTTTAAGGGATATGCTTTCCAGCAAGGTAGAAATTTGAATGATGACTTTATATTTCCGATCCTGGTCTGGGTGTTTGTGTAATTTTCTTTGTATTGGTCCATTGCACCCAATACACAAGCTAATTGTAGGGCTATGAGTGTAAAGTTATTTTTATTTATTTTGTTAGTTTAGTGGTTAATGATACTGAAAATAATTTGTGGATTTGATTCCATAGCGCACAAATGTTTGTGTGTTCAGCAAAGATGTGTTCCTCAATGTCTAAGTGTATAAAATATTTATGAGTAGGTATGTATTACCTTAGTACAGCTAAATGTATAGTTTGAAAAACATGTGCCTATGTACGACTACATCTATTGCCATTTTTGCCATTGCAGAGGTCCAAAGAAACCTCCACAGCTGCAAGTGGTATCGGTACAGTCTACGGACATTCCACCGAAGGAAAACGTGACATATGCCAAGCAAACTCAAACAACAACCACTGGTGTGACGGAACTGCGAGATGGTACGTTACATCTAACCTTTATAACCAGTTAATAATATCTTACATGTGTTTGATGATGATGAGTGCCCCAGATTGTGATGTGTTTGGTTTTGAAAATAACCAGTTTAACTTATAACAAACTATTTAGAATGCCCAGAATTTGAGAAGCATAATTATTATCATCACTATGTTTTATTCAATTGATATTTTCTAATGAAACTTGATTATGATTTAAAGTTAATTTACTGATTTCCTCAAATATTTTTTTAATTTACTCTATTAAAAGAAATATGAAACTCTCATCTGCAGTAAATTAAAAGTGAGTTGAAATGCAAGATTAAAGGATGGAAAAATCTATGTAACATTATATTTAGGAAATATAATTGCAGTCTATATTTACTATAGTTCATATTTAAACTTTCTTGTGTTTATGCATTTTAGAGGCAAGTTTTTATAATATGAAAACTCAACTCTAAAATGCATTTATAATTATCAACAACTTCTCAAATATTTTAAATAACTTTTAACTTGTTTTTTCTGTTCCACTGGCTAAAATTAGAAAATCAAAAATAAGAATTAAATAATTATTTGAGAATTTGTTAATGGATTGTTTATTAATAAATTAATAATTTAACTTGTGATGTCTGGGTGATGGTTTTTAACGGGGTCATTTGCAAATATTAGTAAAGTCATTCACAGTGCTTTGTCATAGGAAAGTGGAATATATTTAAAAGGAATCATATTAAAGAGAAATTATCATCATTAGTATGACAATAAAAGACAGAGTAGAGTATATAGCAGTTTTATCATTCATAAAGTATGTAATTAACGTTTTCTTAAGTTCATACATGTTATTTCGTTTTTAATGTATATTAGTATTTGCAAATGAATCAATTCCTTCACAATAACCAATGACATCTGTAGCTGTTTAAGCAGTATTTACTTTTCACATGTTATTTTTATTTTTGGCCTTACATACTGTGGCTTTAAATTTTTAAAGTAGCACATAAAATCATTGTATTCTGAAAAATATTTTGTGTTAAACCAGAGTTGAATTTATAAAAATCGAGCTGCATAGTTTTCACGCAAAATTTTGGTTTTCTTCGCTTACTATGTGCTGTTTGTCTCATGTCTACTGTCCATGTTCCCTCGCTCTAAATGATAAACGTAAAAGTAAATACTGTATGAGTCTTTGGTGCAATGTTTGTGTTTGTGCTACCATAAAAAAAGGCTGCTCTTCCAATACATCACCGCTTGCAGGATACATGGAGGACTGGTGGCGGCCACGTAAAGGTAATCTCAACGTTATTGACATTCACTTAAAGCACACTTTCCACAAACATAGTTTTTGTAGTATAACATGTACAGCATGTTTCCTTAACTCAATATGCCTATTTTTGTGGAAAATTTTATAGATATTGTCTTGTAATTTGTTTAGTCATTTTATTTTACAAGATGTGACTACAGTATTATGTCATACTATTTTATTTTTTCAATTATTATTTTTTGATTCATTAGTCTTATTTAGTTTAAATTCCTATTTTTGGAAGACAAATTGCATGAACAATGATAATAAGAATTTCGGGGTTCAAAAGTAAAATGCATGTGCTATTTTTTGTGTAACGTGACGTAACGTGGGGAATTTCGCATGTTTTTATAACATTATTAACACAAGTACCATTGTGTATATGATTTTTGATGTTTTAAATACACATTTTATGTTGAAGATCAAATATTTTTGATGTATTATTATTGAAAGGTGCAAAAAAAGTCATGAACTTAAGACATAATTAATAGCACCGTAACTGAATTATGCGAAATAATTTATGAGATTCAATAAATGTTTTAATCAAGGGGTAGTCACATTTTTGATGATGAGAATAGAATTTTGCTATGTATATTTTTACTGACTGTTTGTTTTCATTTTGTCCCTTTTTAGCACACGCAACCGATTACTACGGTAAGTCGTTATTTCTCACAGACGCTTTCTGTCATTTCTATCTAACAAATGTTCACCTCCCCGCATTTAAACTTGGTGTCGGTTGTATTATAAATTATAGAAATATAAGGTCATCAATTGTACATAGTGAAATTCTTCCTATCACGCTTCTAGATATTTCCTACTAATCCTAGGTGCGGTTACATCGTTCCACTTGATAGTTATTAGACTTTTAATGCTTTAGATGCCTACCAAACTATCAAGTGAACTGATATTTTCTATATACATAGGGATTAATGAATTTCGGGATTAGCACATCGTCTTATGATGTGGTTATACATTCCATTACCAATTTTTATAAGTGTTTAAAATGTGGCCTTCCAGAGTTCTCCACGTGGTGTGTTCACCACTTTTGGCCGCAAATATTTTATATCTCAAGGATATATAAATATAGTAATATGTGTATATCAATTATGGTGGTGGTATGGGGATCGCCATATCATCTCACGCTGACTGACCCTTCCAATTCGACTAACACACAATGCACAGGTCTTAACATTCGGACCCATTTTATAAAACTAAAAGACTGACAAGTACAGAACGCGTTGGACCTAGTTCTGCAAAAAAGCATGAGAAATAATCCTAAAACTAAATTTTAATCGGGAAATTTAAAATTAAAACCGCGAAAGGTAGTGAGTAAATTTTTAATTATTTTTTTATCTGCGCGTGTTCTTGCTAATGTCAGGCTTAGTTTGTAGAACTAGTGCCATAGTGATTGTTTATCAGCTTCAAAATTCGCGATTGAGACTTGCAGAGAACATTTGTCGGTTTTGAAGTTATATCGAGTGGAGTCTCAAACCATGCTGTAAATTACAAAGCACTCTTGATGCGCTAATATTTATGTATAGATTGATTTTTATAATAATTTTTAATAATGATTGAAAGATACTGACATTGTTTTTGTTTTTCCTCCCTTTTTTTCAAGATGAGTACAATCTAAACCCGGGTTTAGAGTGGGAGGACGAGTTTACAGGTAGGTTTCAATTCCGAATCATAAGAACAAATCATTGAACTAAATTTGCCCTTCGTAGAGCCTGTGCCGCTGTCACTGAGCATGTTTTGTATCGTAACTTACCTTTCTTCATATACGTAATGCTATTTATCAGTATAGTCGCTAACATCAACATTTCATTTGGCACACATATACAGACTTCCAGTAAATATATACAGGTTTGTTTGACGCTTTATGTTTGGCATTTTTTGTTTGTAAGTGCACAATGACCCTTTCACGAAACAAAAGTATCAGCCTGTATATGTTTACAATTTAATAATAGCAAGTTGAAAATTTTTTTGTTAGTGTTCTTTTAATTACAATAATATGCTCTTAAATTAGCTTGTAAACCTATATTATTATAATTTTATAGTAAGGTATATTTGCATGTGACAGAAATATCTGTTTAAATATGTATGCATGACGTAAAGTCATCATATAATTTTATTATAGGTATATTATTTGATATATATATTTTTTGTTGATTTTTTTTATGAGACATTTATCTCTCTAGTGGAGAGCTCGGGAAGATTTTTGCCGACTTTATTTTTAGCTTTCTGTCACGATGGTTATGCTTTTATTATTTTCTGTGTGTTGTTTTTTGATTTTTTAATTAAAAAAAATTACTGGTAACGGAATAAGCTACGGCTCAGTTTGGGCTAGTTTTACTTGATTTTTTGCTTTTAGTCGTGCTTAATTTTTAGCAGTCAGTTTCTTGCCTATTTAGTATTTAAAACGTTTTCGTACAAAAAAAATAGCAAATAACTTTTAGATGTGTTTCTCAGAAACCAAATCAAAACACAAAAGCTTGCCTGAAACTGATTGATCTTTAATATAGCTACAGTATATATCAGAATTATCGAAGAGCAATCAGTCTTTAAAGGAGCCACTAAAATTAACAATTGGCGTTAGGAATTGAATATTCATTCGAGTGTAATGCTATAGCTATATAATTGCTTTTAAAGTACCTAATCATAATTTGAAAAACGTATTGTAAGAAGTATCCTCAAAGTATTTTGTAGACAGCATGCGAGTTTTAGCAAGTTGACTAGTTACTTGATGTGTTGTCACGATGTGCGTTAAACATTGCTTATGATAGTGAGAACTGTTGCCATCTTAACTTTACTGTGGCCTCAATAAGTTAGGACTGTTCATTCATTCATACATTCATTGAAATAATAATTATTCAAATCACTTTATTTTTCTAACAGCCAACAATGTATAAGCAGGTAAAAGAAAAAAAAATACGATGTTCGTAATAAAATACTAGCTGACCCCGCGAACTTCGTACCGCATATAACATAAAAAACTAAGGGGTGGACCACCCTTAACATTTAGAGGTATGAAAAGTAGATGTTAGCCGATTCTCAGGTCTACCAAATATGTACACAAGATTTCATGAGAATCGGTCGAGCCGTTTTGGAGGAGGTACAATCACGCACACTGTGACACGAGAATTTTATATATAAGATTATTATTCGTAGATTTTATTTAAGTATCATGGTTCATAAAAAAATATACATACACACATTTACACGGTCTATGAACAACTTTTTGAACCAAAATGAAGAAATTTTTTAGATGTTTTATTAAATATAAAATAGCGTTATATAATATAATTAACGTTATATATACAGAATAACCGGTTTCCCCAATACTAACGAGGATGTGGCTGAGTGGAGTACTTTTTACAACGATTGATTTTTTGAAAATAAAACTGCTTATACATTGTGCAGCTACAAGCATAACTTTCAGTAGCTTTAGGACCTCAATATACATTTAGACCGCTAGTAGTTAGATGGTGTTATTGAAGAAAATTAATACTTACATAACATCACATATTTATATCATTCTGGTAATTTCATGAAGTTATCATTTTCTACATGCTAAATGCAAATTAAAAGAATATAATCCATAATTCTTGTATAAATCAGAAGAAAAGTCCAATCGAAATCGCCATTTTCTAACTTCACAACGCACGCGGCACGCTGTGTAGCTACCAATTTACCAATCTATTAACGTTTTATAGGCACGAACATAACTCGCTTGATTTATGACCAACATAACTTCATGAACTTATTAACCAAACGTACGACTGACTTATAACAAACAAAAATATATTGTGAGTAATTTGGAAAATAAAATTTAAAATCAATATGTATTTAATTTATAATTTTCAAAACGAGTTAAACAATAAATAAAACTGTAATTATTTAATTTCAATTTAATGCAATAATACGTACGGACGAGTGGACATTATAATTTTTTTATCCGAAATAAAGAATAATAAATTATTACTATTTTTATCTTTCACTAGCTGTGCCCTGCGGTTTCACCCGCATTAAGAATTGTAACGTAATGCTTTATAGCCTATAACCTTCCTCATTAATGTACCTATCATACACAAAAAGAATTCTTTAAATCCGACTTGTAGTTTTAGAGATTAGCGCGTTCAAACAAACAAACTCTTCAGCTTTATCTATCAGTATAGAAGTATAGATTTGTTTTGTCTCCTAAGAGGGTCTTTATTTATTTTTATCACACGGGCGATTGATCTCCAAGCGTGACCCATTATTATTATTATAATGTAAAAAAAAATATTAAAATATGACTAGACGGTATAAAGAGCGGGTAGTATTAAAAACGTGTACATAAGTCAGTAGTGCGTAGAGACCGCGCGCGCGGCAAGGGCCATTCTTATTCACCGTCCAGTGCTTACATACGACGGGGATGGCGCTCGGCAAGGCGACGATGAAGAGGCGGCGTTCCACGGCAAGCTCCCGCCGGGCATCTTGCCGCACGGCTTGCCCACCGTCAAGGAGGTCCAGCCGGCCGTCACCGCTGCCCCACAGGAGAAGAAAGAGGAGGAGAAGGAGAAGAAAAGTGAGTCCTACAAAACAGTGATAAATTGTGTCCTTTAAAAGATTAAATCATTTCTTATCTTGTATACATATAAAAGTTTTTATTAATGTATATCTTAGTGTATATGATAGATATTTGAGAAAAACTATTATAGTGGGGCTTTATTAACGTAACCAACGTAGTAAAATCTAAAATCACAATTTTTAGAACTTGATTTTTCTAACATAATAAAGTAGTACGGAAACTAGGTCCCTCGTTTAAAATGAAGTGTATAAATAACAAATGACGTACGCAGTATAGGTTTAGGCTGACAACTGATGTGATGCTATGTTTGCGCGTGCAGTCCGCGAGCTGAGCACGGACGAGAAGCAGACCATCCTGCTGTCGGCGGAGTTCCAGAAGTTCATGAGCCGCGCCGGCCGCGTCATCGAGCGCGCGCTGGCCGAGGCCGTCGACATCTACACCGACTACACCGGCGGCGGCGACGGCGAGAACGCGCAGTCAGTACTCCCTGCCAGCTTACATGAGGCTACATGCCACCTCAGGCAGCACACGAGCCTGCTTGAGCTTGGATGTAGACGTCCATGGGCGGCAGCGACCACTTAACACCAGGTGGCCTGCATGCTCGTCTGCTACTTCATTTCATAAAAAAAAAGATGTTAGGAAATGCCCCTAAACGCTAACTACGGAAACAAGAACGGCAACTTCACACATTATGTGATGTGGTTGAAAATTACCAAAATTGGATAATGATGCTGATGGGTAAAATGCTTTGTCACCTTAAAACAATTTGACGATCGCAATTGAGTCGCATTATATCGGTATGGGCTATAACGAGCCACGAGTCAAATAACTGGTATCACATTTATTAAACAGCATTGCCAGCAATAAAAATGACAGGAGGAGAAGCAGTGTTGCTCTCATAACGAAATGTAATTACATTAAAATATTTTATCACAGGTTTTATTGATTGTACATTTATAATCGTAAAGATTGTGAATTTGAAATTTGAATGAAAATTTTGAATTTGATAATATGTGTGTGTGCGTGTGTGCGTAGGGACGACAAGTCGGACGCGCGGCTGTCGCTGGTGCGCACGTTCTACGACGAGCGGTGGTCGCGCGGGCGCTGCGTGACGTGCGTGGACTGGTCGGCCGCGCACCCCGAGCTCATGCTGGCCTCCTACCACAACAGCGACGACGCTCCGCACGACCCCGACGGCGTGTGCCTCGTCTGGAACACCAAGTTCAAGAAGGCCACGCCCGAGGACATCTTCCACTGCCAGTCGCCCGTCATGAGCGCCACCTTCGCCAGGTACGCTATCTTCCACACACCTTGAGGACCCTTGAGGACCTAAACTCATCACTCAAAATGAATTTATCTAAGCTAGAAATAAATATAAAATCCAATTTACTGTGCATTATTTTGCATCTCATTAGATCGTATACAAACATTTCATAATAAAAAGTATGGTTCTTGGTCAGATTTCACCCGAACCTGATACTGGGAGGGACGTACTCCGGGCAGATAGTGCTGTGGGACAACCGCGTTCAGAAACGAACGCCCATACAGCGGACACCACTGTCTTCCCTTGCGCATACTGTAAGTATTACTATTGGGTGGTCCTTGTGCCTGTGTGCTCGGCTTAGATTCATTATTAAATCATCATCAATCATTTAAATCATTATTAAATACTAGCTGTGCCACGCGGTTTCACCCGCGTTAATGCTTGACAGCCTATAACCTTCCTCATGAATGTAGCTATCATATACAAAAAGAATTTTTCAAATCGCTCCAGTAGTTTCGGAGCATATTCAATATAAACAAACAAACAAATCTTTCCTCTTTATAATATTAGTATAGATAAAGTGCTATGCTCACTATATTATTTGGTTTTTTAAGCTCAAAGACCATCTTTCTTAGCTATAAGACTAGCAACCCATGAATACTTCACAACTCCACCCATGACATCCCCAGCATCCGGTCTACTGCTTATCAGTAGTGGGCAGCCAGAACGCCCACAACCTGATCTCAGTGTCGACCGACGGGCGCATGTGCTCGTGGTCCCTGGACATGCTGTCGCAGCCGCAGGAGACCCTCGACCTCCAGCATCGCCAGAGCAAGGCGGTGGCCGTCACCTCCATGGGCTTCCCGCACGGAGACGTCAACAACTTTGTTCTGGGCAGCGAGGATGGAAATATTTACACAGGTGACAATGCGTTAAAGTTCATGTGGAAAAGAAGTGCAGAACAATAAAATTTATATGAATTTCCGTTACTACGCCACTTTTACTAATAGATGGCGCTACAGGTCCCTGAAATTATTTTAATCGGTGAATATCGACACACAGCTTAGTCGACTTCTAGTAGTATAAAATAGTAGTTTTATATATATTTTTAAGCAGATATTTTAGTCTATATCTCCGTGCGAACTAAATTATGTATATTATGTAATAGTTACGATTTAGAATTTGCC
>DWQL01001970.1:0-10499 GCA_018231265.1 Noctuana haematospila
AAGTAGATATAATAGTTTTACGGATCGCGAAATAATTATAAAAGAATACAAATCACATGTTTGTTTGCCTGTTGATGGATTAATACTCTTATGTCCAGCACCGTAAGGTCGTTACGTATTTATTTTGATATTAAATAAATAATCTTACAGTTTAATAAATAAAATTGAAAATTGCTCGTGTTTTTGCTTGCCCGTGAAACAAGGGCGTTCATTGTTACAGTTGTAAAAGGAATCCTATTATTGACGCCGTAAAGTTGTTAATCGGTTGTCAGGTAGTGAAACTGGATCATTTCGTTTGGACAATTGACGTGCTGAAGGGAGTCCATCCGTCTTAATCACTGACATTAGGTACAGTCAAAGTAAAAAGGCTTGGCAATTCCATGTGTAAAGGAAGTATTTCTATACATTTTAATAATCAGTTTACAGTACAACTCCACCAATCTGCATTGGAGCAGCGTGGTGGACTGAACCTAAACCTATCTCATAATAGAGAGGAGATAATGATGATGTCGGTATAAGAAAAAAGTTATAAAAAATACGCTCAATTCAGGCATGGCGGTAAAATTTTACGTGTGTAACGGTTTTTTTTTATTTTGACAGAAAGACAAAATTATAACCGATTTTGTTTCTGAGAAGCTGTTATATCGTAGTAAATATAATAGGCATAAATTAGGATTTTTAAAACCTGCATTCATAAAAACAGTCACCTGACCATAGAGTACTTTATTCGTTAAACAAAGTTACAACAAAATACGAGAACCATACTGGTCTCCACTGAAAAAATCAATAATGTAATGTAAGCGACTAGATGTAACGAAAAATGTCTTGATATTTAGAAACCCTGCACCCAGAAACAATTTGTTTGGGGTCTGTGTGCAATCTACGGGAACAATGTGAGCTGTGTGCAGCAGATATTGCTTTTCGTGTTCTGAAAAACAATATCTGCTGCACAGTTCCAAATTTCGGTAGATAAATTTTAATAGAATTTGCTGTTATTTTCGTCAAGATCTTGTCATAACTTGAGGGTATGTCATAGTTACAATGTTACAATATTAATATCATGTGTGTTGAAGGTAGATGATGAATGTGGGCCTAGAAAAAGGCGATCACCAGACAACCACGTTCAGTTCGTCGTGTACAATAACAGGTGGCTACTCTGCCGAAATAGTGGCATATTTCGGGTAAATTGTTTATACTCGTAGTGCATCACTTACCTAAAATCCGGTCCCAGCGATGCAAGTATTTAATAACCGACAATTTTAAAGCCTTGTTGTAATTCAATTTTGAATTTGCTTATCGCTTGAAACTGAAATTGTTTGAAGCTTCCGTACTCTGTTTACTAGGTGCTCGAGCATTCTGCCTTTTATACGTTGAAAAGAGAAAATTAAATTTAAAAAAGTAAAACTGTTTGAAAGAAAATTCTTAAGTTTTCGAAAGTACCAACCATATACATTATTATTAACATTAAATTTTGCAATTGAAAGGAGTTTTTTTTAATGTTAATATACCTACCTACTGACAAGTAGGTATGGTGGTAAGATCAAAATACTGAAACGTCGTGGAGTCGTCAAATTCATTGTTAAAATCTTTTAAATTCAGGTACCTAAAGCTAGATTTTGGACAGAACCTAAACAGTCATTTCAAAACTTATACTCCCTGTAAATTTTCAGAAACCACGTAACTAAGTATATTAAATGAAAAGTAAATTGAATTTATTTTAAATAATTAAGTAATAAAATTACACGAGCTGTGTTAGCACTCCCTTAATTTAAAAAGAATTTAAAGTAAGCGAGCTTATTTAAGCAACGTCGAAGGAAATACCTAGTACCAATTACTTTAAGCACGAGACCGTTTCCGCAATTCTCCGCAATATTTATAAAACAAAAATGACTCAATTAAACGTTTTCCCCGCGGCATAAAACGTACGCAAGTGAACCGCTCAATCGCGTCAATAATTTTCAAGTATTGCTATAACAAACGTCAAACATTAAACTACAAAAAATGTAACCATTGTTACTCGAAATAATCATGAAAACCGGTTACGAACCGTCGTGTAGATAAACGAAAACAACACAATAAGTCGTAACACGTCACCCGTTTTAACTGTTCACTCACGAATTTAAAAACCAACCCTCAAATGTATACTGGTTTCGGAGCGAAATTTCTCATTGTTAGGGACCGCCGCGACCCGAGTAATGGTCTCACGTCCTGCGTGCGTGTCCCGATAAAGGGTTAAGTACACACTAACAACCTGACGTGAGTCACAAATCTACCATTATTATGTTATTGTGGGAGCCGTGTCGTTGCGGCCTCGCATTTACATACAATTTAACATGAAATGTGGGCAATAATTCATGCCGGCTGTTGCGTTATTATTTCTATTATAAAGTGTTCGCTTGACGGTTTTTCATGTCGCCGGCTGGCGTGTTAGCTCCTTCGAAACGTTCTTCCACTCGTGTGTTAACGACCGTCCATAAAATTCGAGTTTAGAGTCTCGCGAACTGAAATAATGGCCCCCACTAACCATAAAATCGGTAGAAAGCATAATTAATCGTACTAAAACAAACGCTGCCATTTGAATACGAATAATTCAGATCGGATTGACGTTTAACGATCGAATTTTAATAAGATGAATGCTTACAAATAGACGGAATAGAAAGCACGACAAAACACGAAACCCTTTCAATTTAATCGACGCACGACATTATCTATGCATCGCTTAACACGAATTCGAATGAAGGCATTCGCTGTTTAAAATGTTAATCGATGTTAGGAGCTTATTGAATATTTTTACCACGATTTATGCTCAATTAGCAGTTGGTGCGTGAATTGAATTGTTTGGGTCCAAAATGTGAATAAATACCACAATATTTACGATAATGTCCGGTGTTTGAATAGGCGGCTCCGTTGCCGCGCCACGGGAGAGAAGAGTTTCGAGTAGTTTATTATGCGGCGACGAAGGGTTACCTCTTTGTATGACGTTTTCATGTTAATTTACGCGTCGCCTGACAAGGTGGTCTTACAGACCGGGCCTCGTTTACGAGCCCGCTTTTAAAAAATGATATTTTAGTGTTAATTCGACCGTTGAATAAGATTCTCCGCTCAATTTATTTGAGAATAAAACGTTTATGTTAGTAACATTTGGAACCCGTTTCGTCAAGAGTTTGACTTTAAACTGGTTTCATGTGATTGTGCATCAAAATCAGTGTGAAGATGTAATGTCAAGATTAAAGAATGAATTGATTTAGTGGAAGAAATTCAATAGCATAGGAGTTAATTTACATCATTTTTAGGGCCAAGTTTGTTTTTTGTTTGCACGTTCAGTTACAACATACAATACAACATTGTAAAACAAACAAACTAAGGACATAGGACACGATTGAGATAGTCGCATCAATTTAAGTGTGTCCGGCATTCCCACTAACAAGTACCTACTTGCCACAAGCTTGCTTAACGATGGGTTATGAGGGCGACCATGGTACCTCCCCGGGCGAATTTTATAAGGTCTACCACAGAAACTTTAATATGTGCTCTAGTACGAAAAATTTCGATTGGTACGAGTATGTCCCTGTTTGCATATTGGAATAAATTATATCTTAATCTACCAACTACCTAAATACCACATAGATATAATTAGATATGGTTGTCGAACAATAATACGTTGAATTAGTTTCCGAGTAGCTGCACCCTGCACAATGGTCGGCTGCTAATTAATTAATAAGCGCTGTACAGCTCACTGTTCCCATTACTGACATTGCCTTCAAAGCTTTGAGGTATTTACAGTCATTGTGCATTCGTATGGAAATAAGATAACGCTGCACATTATCCAAGCAACTCGGTAAATAATTGGCTAACTGTCTGTCTAACTACTGTCCATTTCAATAGAGTTTGGCCAACAGACAAACCTATTTATCTAGCTTCTTCTTCCTAACCTATTTATCTAGTTTTCTTGTGTTCAAACTAGAATATCTCCAGTAAAAAGTGGTAGGGAGGTAGAGTGGTGGAGTTAGTTGGTAGAGCTTGTAAAGATCGCCCGAGGAGGTGCCACCGCTGCCCTCATTATCCGCCGTTAAGCAAGTCTTGTGGCACAAGCTAGCTTTCGTTTGGGACTAAAAGTACGTGTGTTTCGGTTTGGGGGGTATGAATGTCGGGCAGAATAATAATATATCTGAGGTAATATTTTTTTTCATTTGCTACAAACAATTTACAATATTAATCAATTAAATTATTTTAGTTCTCATGAGTAGCAAAATATATGTACGAGTATGTGTTTAGTACAAAGAATTGTCAAAGTGTTATTACGAAAGAATATTATATCGATTTCGTGCGACTCTACTTTTGATAAATTTAATATCACCGCAAGCCATTACTACACCAGTGCTTCGGTGAATACTAGCAGTATATGTGTCATCGTCCTTTGATTCTGAAGCATTAATAAGAGCGGGTAATATGAATTATTGCTTGTGAAAATAGATGGCCAATAGTAGTGTGTGGGACGACTACAAAAGTTGTCGATAATAATAAGTAAGAAGAGTCGATATTACCTATAGGTTTGATGTAATTTTAAATAACTGACCAGTAGGTAATTAACTGCTCTTAGCTGCAGTAGGTATTTAACTGTTCCAGTGTGACCTGACCACTAAAACCATTAGAAATGGGTAAGAGTCAAGATTAAATTGGAACCACACTAGTATAATAAGTAATTTTTTACCATAAAATAAAGACAAGGATAGAATTATAAAGGTAAATACAAAGAAGTTTTAATAAGTCGGAGCTGAGACCACATTTAACGTTACAGGTGTACAAATTAAAAACAATGTAGCTATTAGTATGTACAGTTTATCGATAAAATTTAAATGCAATGTTTGACCATCCCTAACCCCCATCCGCACCTGTCTCTCATAAAACATCCCAGGGTAAATATAAAATGACCAAATTAAACTGGTTCCTTTAATCTTCACTAAGTACCCGGCGTCCATTGAGTTTAATTGACAAATAAAAATACCTCTTCATACAATGGTTGTAATTGTTTCTTCTATTAATAGAATTAATATCTAACAGTATTGCAATAATTTCTAATGTAGATACTCACATTAAATAAACAACGAGCCTTAACGAAATTAATATTATAACATATTTATAATACATATTATATAATACATAGCTTTTATTTTTTGTTTGCTCGAAGATAGACAGTTGTAAATAAGTCTATAAGATACTAGCTTATGCTCGCGACTTCGTACGCGTAATTTTCATAACTAATTGGACCAAGGAATCACGTTGTCCCATACGGACTTTGTCCCCCCTCCCTTTTCACCCTCTTAAGGGTATAATTTCGGAAAATCTTTTTTTATCGCATTCAACGTCATACGAAGAACACAACCTCAAAGTTTCAGGTCTCAACAATCAGTGATTTGGGCAAAGTGTTGATCTGTCAGTCAGTCATTATAATATCTTTATTAACTAGAAAAAGCATTAACGTATCTCTTTATGATTGAATACGATTTATCCATTAAACAAAATTGATTCCCCATACGAAATTACTCAACATAATATGCACGCGGACAGCACACAGCGCACAGTTATCACGACACAAACGTTCGACTAACATGCAAAATGTGCATTGAAACTTTGCATAAAATAGATTTGTATCTGCCCATCCATTAGCAGCATGCCTGATTTATGTGAGGAGAACACGCTAAGCCTATCATTATTTATTATCTGTTGAATTGTTGAAGCTAGAAGCGTTCCGAACATCAGAAATGAGTCATGATAAGTGAAGACTTCAGGCTGTAATTCATGGCGATAGATTTTAGGTTTTAATAAATAGTTGATCATTGTATTCTCGTCTGCACTAAAATGATCTTTCGTAGCCTTGATTATGACGTGTGTTTGGCTATGCTAAGTTTCACAAAAATCAATAGGTAAAATACTTTTTAAGTATTATGACATGTGTAGTTACAAACCAAACATACATACAAACAAAAGAAACATACAGAAAATCATTATGTAATGAATTCTAAATAATATTATTTTGGCCTCTATAGCTTAAGAATGAATACAATTTATTAGATACACCCAACTGGGTGTATACCTAACTAGGTATTGTATATATGTAGTTTTGGTATGTTTTTAAATAATTTAGATGACTATGAAGTCTGAGGTTTGTTATAATTGAAGTTAATGTTGAGAAGAAGTATAGAATGATAAAATTTACATAAATATGTGTTACAGATAGTACTTATATAATATATAACATTGCTTTATTACATTAACATTAAATAAAAAAAGACCATACTGGTTGCATATCATTCACTAATAGATGGCGCTACAGGTCACGGATTTATTTATATCAATCGAATCATTCGAAAATGATCTTCGAGTGACGTGAACAATCGAGAAAATTCTTTTATTTTAAACTTTTTATAAAATATACACACAACACAGATTGTGTTTATAAAGTTATATAGAAGTAAAACAAAGTTTTAATGTACCTATAACAATTCAATTTCGTCCTATGGGCCGCCGCTAGTAGGTATCTATATAGTCTATATACCTACATAGGTAACTCAATATTAAATCAAATTATCCTTCGATCTACCTATTGACGTTTCGTGTCACAACGAAACAATGAGTCGTGACGTTCCAGCACAGTAATGATGTTCAGAGCACGGAGATGACATTCTAGCATGCTATTGTTGTAACCACTTTAAATTATGAAAAGGTTAACGGAGTATAAGGATTTTTGTAGAGGGATTTTGGTCATTACAATGTTTATGACAGTTACAGTCAAGAAAGAAGCTCATAAGGAGTGGGTACTAGGTATTCTTTAGCTACTATTACTCAAAAAGTATTTTGACTTTTGTGGTTCTGAGATGATGACAAGAAAACTACGACCCGAGTGATGAATTTATATTTCTGTTCCGGTCTGGGTGTTTGTGTAAACGTCTTTGTGTGTCCATGACACCCACGACTCAGGGAATCCTAGTGTGGGGCTGTGAGTGTGCAGCGTTATTTATTACATAGTTCATTTCTTTTTAAAAACAACACACAAACTCAATCAATCTAGCAACATGTCAGACGAGTTCAAAGCAGATTGAATTTGAACGAGACTCTGCCTCAGAGAACAGGTGAAATACATCAAAACGAGCGACGCACGGTAAACCGAGCGGGTTGAAACAATCAAACCGAGGCTAGATCCGAAGGAGGCTTTCAAGCGATCAAACAGCGCATATCAGTAGCGCCGACATGTTCCAATCAAGCCGCTACAGACGAACGCCGCAGACGTCGTGATACAATCGGAACTGCAACTGCATTTCAGGCAAGCCTTTGATACGTCCATCGATTGTCTGTCCAAATGATTGTACCAACAACCAGACTAACTCGACCCCCAATAACCTAACCGCAAGCTCTGATCTCACACAAAACCAAAGGCGCACGAGACACGCGGAAGCTCAGCTTACGACAGACGGCATCGCTTCAAATTCGAAGCAGTCATTTCAATTGTCAGGAGCAACTCGTAAACAGGAATGATAAATTAATGCGCCTACATTAGAGAGTGATAATAAAACGCGCGTTAAATTCTAATTGTTGTTAGGGCATCCTGATATCCCATTACTGGGTGCCGGAGAGCGTACATTACGACTATACTGAGAGCCTAAAAGTTTCTTAGCATTATAAAGTAGCGATGGTAATGACACGCAGTGATAAAATTGTAAGTACAGTGGGGTGGAAAGATGTAGAAGGGCGTGTAACAGCGAAACTCACTCTCGGGGGTAATCGCGCACGAAAGCGTCTAGTAATAAAAGCGGTCGTAAAATTGTTACGTTACGAGCCGTGAGACGGTGAGTGCACTTGATGGCACACTGATACCGTTTTTTGGGTTCCGTACATCTAAATTCAACTGAATACAAAACTATATTATACTAGCTGTGTCACGCGGTTTCACATGCGTTAAGAATAGTAACGTAATGCTTGAAAACGTAATGCTATAACCTTTTTCATGAATGTAGCTATCATATTATTATACCTATAGAAATATTTTTTGTAAACAGCAGGTCATAGAATTTTAATAAACATGTGAATTTAAAATTGTCTAACTAGTCAGGCATTCCCGAAAATTGTGTGATTTAAGATTGTGTGGGCTTACGCGAGTGTCAATAACCCATAATTGATCACTAGTGCAAACAGTTTTTGCCTTTAATATTATCCAAAAAACCTTTAAACAAATGCCATTTGGTAGCTCTTCATATAAATATATGTACATAATATATTATTATTTTAATAGATACCTATCATTGGTATAGATTTATGAGTTTGTTTAGTATCGGCAGGATGTTACTTAAGTGGGAGCTTCCGTTGAGAGCTTTTTACGTGCTGACAAATGTCAAACTTATGGTTTATATTACCTATTATCTTTGAAGTTCGCGTGAAGTGTATTACATGTGCTGAGCCTCTAATTCACATAACCTCAATTACATGACATCTGTATATCTATTTATTTATAACTGTCCCGGTGAAGGAGAACATCTAGACGAAACCTACATAGATACCTGAAAGTTCCGCATAAAGTAATCATATAGCTGTGAAGTTCACCGACCCGCTGTAAGCCAGCGTGGCATTAAACCTTTCTCGTATTTGAGACGAGACCCAGTAGGAATGTAATTGGTTGATAATGACTAATTGAGACGGATAAAAAAAATCCAATAATATTTAATCGGTGAAGGCTAAAATTCAATTGCCTTCGAATGTTAGTGCGGGTCAGGATTCACGCTGTAAAATGTTAACCACGGAACAGCGAGTAGAACTTGAAAAGGATATGATCCTACACTCTTTTAGTATTGGGTCAAGCGTGGCAACTTCACACTTTATGTGACGTGACATTTTCGCCGAATACCTATCGAATACTTACCGTCTATTCGTTGCACCTCTAGCTTTAGACATTGCGCGAATACTGCGAATGTAACATCGTTTTACTAAGATAACTTCCGATATCCTTTTACTGTACTGATGAATTAATTACATAATTATGTCTAAACCGCTACCGAGAACCTTCAAGTCGACATACCGAACACTCGTCTGACAGAAGGCTGTAACACAAGCTGAAGCCACGTCACACTGCGTTAACGCGCCGACCAACACACAGTGACATCGAAGCGTGAATAATTTACAACTGACCGGCGACATGATCTGAACTAAATACGGTAAAGATTAACCGGAGAAGGGTCACGGGTCTCATAGGGTATGCAAATATATAGCCATGGTAAATGGAATTGATGATTTACAATAACTATAGTCCAGTGGCGTATAATAGGCGTAAGGGGGCGGCAGAATTTCACAATATTTTGTAAATATTTGAACCGTTTCAGCACACTTAAAAAAAGGTCACAACAAGTGGCGATTTATCCCAGAATAGAGTCCTACGCTGGAGATTTGATTTAAGGGGCTGCAAATTTGGGAGTCGACAAGGGCGGCGAAAAAATGGCCCGCTGAAAATATGCCACTGGTGTAGTCGACAGCAATACTAAGACTAAAATAGCAATGTTAGAGTATTCATAGAGTAAATGTTTAACATAAGGTTAAACAGAATTTATTATTATATAAATAGGTGAAACGAAAACTTTTTACCCCTTTTTAAGCATACCTTATGCGAATGCAAATTCTCCCATAAAACATGCTCGTACTTACTATCTCTTGTGAATAGCAGATGAGTGGTTGTATGCCGGCAAAAACTCCTCTCTGAATATATACATATATAGAGTTATACCTACATACCTATCTATTTAAATTTTTTTACGATTTAATAAAAGGTCCGTGCCTTTTGCTGCTTTTTCATACAAATTTTTTGCTTGTTTTTTTTTTCCTTTTTTTCAAACACATATCGCTCTGAATCAAATCAGTCATGCTTGTTATTGTCCAGGGAATTGTATATGACTTAGTCCCTGTGGCTGATGGCGGTAGCCAGGTTGTAGTCATTGACCATTGCTGTGTTTGCTTTGGCCATTTGTATAAATTTTCCAATGGCATCATCGCTGACGTCCGAATAGTAGGTAAATACAGGAATCCTGTACAGGATACATATTTACTTATTTCAGTTTATAAATTGTTAATTTTTTTTAAATTATTTTAAATTTTGCAGTTAATGTTTCTATACATTTTAATTCCCGAGGTCCACAAATCTAGAGTCACATCCCTACTCTAATGTTATCGACGCGGTCCCGAGTTTGAAGCGACAGAGGTAATGACGTGTGAAAGATTGATCGGCTAGCCTTGAAGCCGTACCAAATTACACTTTTATAATCAACTACCTTTCACACGCGGGTTTGTCTGTTTGCAAACGGTTTTAGTTTAAATCATGCCATTGTGCACACATTGTGAGATGTTACATACACATGGCCATTTGATTAAAAACTACATAATTATTAGAACTTGTATGGTTCGACCGGGGAAGTACCAGCGCTGCACCCATGTCTGCCGTGAAGCTAATGAAGCAATTCATT
>DWQL01001971.1:0-10498 GCA_018231265.1 Noctuana haematospila
GTTACCAAAATTATTTTTTATCTATTTTTAATTAAAAGAAGATAAACATAAAAACGCAACTCTGTCGTCAACTACATTTTATTTGTCTCTTTTTATTCAATGAAAGTAATCATTAGACGTATTTAGTATTAGATTAAGAGATTTTTTTTTGCATTTTATCTTCAATATAAATCAGGGAAGCGAGATGAAATACCACAAAACGCGCGCGGATTTTTCCTTGACTGTACATAATATACAGGACCTACAAGACGAAAATATCTCACTCATGCCGATGTTTAACATATAAATTGCTATCAATTTTTTAGATTTATATTCTCGAGACTGTTCGCCGGAGATAAGGCGTGCAGAAGCGATGGCGTGTTTTTATTGCATAAGTACAAAGTTCTCTTCCACTCAAACCACATGTGGTTTGAACGGATTGTCAATTTCCTTTGAAATCGTACTGACTCTATCCTACCTATGTATGTCTGCAACCTATGTTATGGTCCACTGCTGGGCAAGAACTTTCCAAAACAGGAAAGGCTTGGATTGGTGGATAGGTTTACGGTATGTATGAGTACAACATCCAATATACAACGATTATACAAATCCCTTGGCTCAAATAGATTTTCTCTTTAGAAAAACTTTTCCGAGCCTTAAATCAAAAGAATCCAAGAAAATATAATACCTATAAGAAACATAAATTCCAAACAAATCAGTTCAGCAGTTCAGCGAATTTATACTTATACTTACATCAATTAAATCATAAATTTTAATGTCATAATTATCATAAAAATATCAAATCCTCGTTAAATATTTTCAAGGATGCCAATAACAATCATATTAAAATAATCATTAAAATTGGTTCGGGAACTCTAAAATTTATGTTAGAAAATATGTAAAAATTAAAGTATAATTCAGTGTTCTCCACTTCCTCCGCGTCCATTAAAAATGAATAAAATAAAACAGATTTTTACTTTATTACCTGAGAACGAAGCATTTGGAATGTCTCTCGGGTATAGTTATCAAAATAGCAGAACGTCATAAGCCACGTGCAGTGTTTCAATGAAATGTTTCGTCGACCCTTCGCATATTTCTCTCTATCCCCATTACCACCGCAGGTCAGATGGTAATGAATGCAATAATTACAAAGTTACCATAAACCCATGTAGGTGCTTAGTTACAAATACAGCCCACTGAAAATGTTTACCTTAAGTGGACCAGTTCTAACGGACGAAATGGCTGCCTCCGGGGACAAATCGTTTTTCATGACGCGTTTATAAGTAACACTAATTAAAAATTTGGTAAAACCAACACGATTTTGTTTTGTTAACGTTTTTTATATTATTAAGTTAGAAATTTATTAATTTTTTACGATAGATTATGAAAATAATTGGATTCGCTTTCAATACCTACCTACCTACTGGTTTAAATGAATATTGTGTATCTAGTTGGTGTTTACTGCAGTAGTGAAGCAGTAGTCAAGGAGAAGCATTATATTATAGTTACGATTAACCAGGAGTCTGTTGTACATTACAACTCTCATTATCATAATATATCTTATGAGAATCTTTTAGATAAAGTATTACAGGAAAAATATCATCATTTCATTCACCTGTCCTTTTCCCATTATTTGGGGTCGTTGCAGTATGTTTTCTTCTTCCATTCACCTCTAGCATATACCTAGTGTAGACCTACTCGCACCTTTCTCACACATATCTTTTTTCACACACTCCATCCATCTTCTTTTTGGTTTTCCTCTCCCCTTATATCCCTCCACATTCAGATCCAACACTCTTCTCGTTACATGACTTTCTTCCAGGAAAAATATCAAATAAAGAAAATCAGAGAACAAGGACTGATGAGAGTCAAAAGATGGTATGCATTTATAAGCACTTAGGTAAACTTGTACAGTTCGCCCAAGGAGATACCACCTATCAAAACCTGCCGTAAAGCACAGTATTACTACCTAGTATAAAACAAAGTCGCTTTCTCTGTCCCTATATCTCTATGTATGTTTAAATCTTTAAAACTACGCAACGGATTGTGATGCGGTTTTTTTTAATAGATAGAGTGATTGAAGAGGAAGGTTTATATGTATAACCGTTCGCAGTTTTTCTGTAGTGTATGTAGGTCGCTAGTTTCTTATACATAGACTAGGCATACACATTTGTATCGTTACACGTTCAATATTTATTGTACGAGTAACTATTTCCGTATAAATTCAGCGCAGTAGCGGTACCTTATGCAAACTTTTAAAGAATCCAATAAAAACACTTCATATTTCCTGTATGTACCCACACGCTCTAACATTGAGTAAGTTTCTTCGTTTCGTGTGTTCAAGCACTGCATCAGACGTAAAGCGGCGTACATTTACATTGAGTTGTACTAAAAACCACCTCTTACATTCCGTAACTTATTTTCCCGTCTGCGTCGCGGCTAGTAAACTCCATTCATTTCGTTCTATTTATTGTAAATGTCATACATTTTTGATTACTTATCTATTGTTGAATTCATAAAATGAATAAAATAGGTAGATACTTTGTGTGATTTAGATTTTTAGTTTCTTAATACATTAATAGGTATCTTTTATATATTATTATGTTTTTTGTTAATAACTACACGTTTTGTCTGTAATTATAATATTATTTATAATACAAGTTATAACTTGTACAATACAAGTTATAACAAGTAACATATATGTTATACAGCCCCCAATGTCCGAAGTATAGCAGTCACCCATCCGAGTACCGACCGCGCCCAAAGTTGCTTAACTTGTGAGATCGATCGCCAGCTCGTAGTTCTGTAGCACGATTCTTATCGAACATTATGATTTTAACTTGTTCAGTATTTATTCATTTGCAAAACCATAACTAACATTTGTAAAACCATAACAAACCTACATCAATTTTATTCTAGTAAATACAAACTCTGAAAGGTACAGAAAGAAAGATTAAATCAACTTCATTAAGTTGCTTCTGACTGCCAGACTTTGAGTTTACATTAATTAACTGCACTTATTAATAAAATGCAAAACCAATAATTCATAATTAATCTTACTTTTGTTAAACATTTTTTATTTTACATTCATTTCATTGGTAGACATAATAAATTTTCATTCTTCACATTCTTTTTGTTGTGAAGCATGATCGTTGTATTGTTTCATTGTTCGACCCAAATATATATTTAACCGATCCCACAATTCATTTGTTTGACAGAAAAATAACAAGCAAGTGCAAATTTATAGGAAAGAATGGAAGAACTGTAAAGAGCTCTCATTATTATATTAGTGAGAAACGTAAATGTGTCTAGTAATAGTTTATAAAGCCGTTCCGTTGGCGTTGTTAATTCCTAGATCTCTATGCAGCAAGAACTGAACTCTAGTACTGTTTCAGACGAAGCTGAAACTACCAAACTTCCTAATCCTTCTAAAATGTATATACGAGTACGTACCTACACGCAAACGTTGTAGAGTGTTCGTAAGAGTTGTACTCGTAGCTCTGCGAAAACACATTATTATTCTGCTGATGTCCTTACGAACGGTCCAAATAGATGAAATAAGTTTGATGACCAGACCGGACTGAATGTCGTGTTTGATTTGATAAGTTTTATTGTACCGATGCTGCTTTTGGGAAAGACCCATTTATTATATGTTGTTTGGAAGATAACTAAGTTTTCAACGAACGAGGTAGTTTAAAGTTGTACTAATAATTTGTAAAGTTAGTTATATTCCGAATAGCAGTATTTTCAACAGCGGTTAATTTTCCTCGTTTTTGTTATGATGAATGCAGAGGAACTACTCACAATCTATTAGGGTAAATGCCCTTTAATAGGTGTATATTTTTCATCTTTATCATTCCGAAAATGAAAGATTAGAGATAAATGACCTGCGTTTTTCGTATATAACACTCTCAATACTCATATAAATTAATTATAATTTTAATTATTTATTCATCATCATTCACGTTATATTATAATTATTGTTTTAATGTCCGCTCACGTTTAGTTGTGGTAAAATTCTTTTTATCCTCTCCTTTTAATTTAAACAGCTGTACTGAGATTCGAAATTTTTACTCTCGTAAATTTCTTTTGTCAATGGTTACAACTGCCATTTCCGTACCGCACCACTTTGCTTTAGAGGGCCTTTTTGAAGTCTCTTAAGTACAAAGCTGCAATTATAGCACAAAACTGCTGTAACTAAAATTTCAAAAGGCTATTTTAATTTTTGTTTTGGTACGAGACAACATCTCTAGCAATTTTCAACAGTTTTATAACTACATCGTCTCATATTGATTGGTAGGTAGGTAACACTTTGGTAGGTACTATTGGAATTAAATTATACCTTGTGCCGAAATTAATTTATTTTACTATTATTCTGAAAATTGGTCAGATCCTGTAATGATGCTTAAAGTTGTTCATTTAATCAAATAACACGGGATCAACCTCATTTCGCGATTTCGACTAAACTTTACAAAGTGCTGGATAAACAGCCAGCCATCCGTCACCTCCACCTCGTCTCAGTCAATAATTGGTTGAGTAAACGTTTGCTAAATCTGCCTTCGAATGCTTATTCAGCTTTCATTGGGAAATTAGGCCGGCGATACCAGTCGACCCTCGAGCGTTGAGTAAATAAATACTTGGTCCTGAAGCGAACTCCTGGGTAATTGCAAGTTACGCTCATACCCTACTGGAGTTGGGTTTAAAATTGAAATGTACCTATTTAAAACTTTAAATCTGGAGGTTTTTATACAAATTTCTGCTTTTTGACACTACCTAAAAGCTTAATGAGAAGGAGTGCCATAGCAAGTGAGTTATGCTACCATAAACTTTTCTATCAAACTTTAAGGGCAACGTTCAGTACTAATTTATTTATTTTACAGGAAGAAGCAGACAGAGGTTTGGTATATGTGCCTACAATTTTTAATAAAAACCAGTTAAACTTCAAACAGTATCAATCAGTTTGTTTAATTGAAGCTGTATACTGTTCATAATATTCTGATTTAGTTCCATGTATTTTGAGGTTCTTAAAACAAAGTTTGTAGGTATCATGAGTATATTAGTATATTTATAAAACCACACATTCATTGTTATGGTCTTAAAAAATTCATAGACTGAAGTTTAACACAGCGTAACCGATCTACATCCCAGTACGCAAAAATCCTCATTTTAATTGCTTGTCGCAGGAAAATTCCAAAACAAATGCTGTAGAAAAAGTTAAAATTTCACCTTACGGTTCTTTGAAATTTCACTTGTGGACTTGAAATGCGAGTTAAGGTTAACAAAATTCTGTGGATAATTTTGAAATGGCCACTTTTTCGGAACAGAACAAGTTTTCAGCATAATTAATTAAGTTGTTTAAAATTCTTAACTATTCTTACTAAAATATTCCATATCTACTAGGCAAAATTATGGTTGCTCATCTATGTAAAATCGAGGAAAATTTTTGAGAACTGTACCTACAGCCTTTTAATGGATAGTTTGCGAAAGTGCTACGAAATGTTCTCTTGATTTCATTCAAACTGACGATTAACATTGTCATTACCGGAATACAACAGTTTGGGAGATAAAACGAACCAGCGAAGAAATAATGAGAGAAACTAGTTGGTTCCAAACGATTAATGTTAGTGCTCGGCCGAGATTCGCTATGGAGCTCGACTGAACTTTGCTCTCTCATTTAGATTTATGGTACAGAACAAATAAAATGTTTTTATGTCAACAGAAACTCTACATCTTATATAGGTATATAGGTACATGGTAACTGGAACGATGGAAAAGTGTGTTTGCAAGAATTAAAACATGATATACCACAAATTCTTACTTTGTTGAAACTACTTGCGCATCAATTCTTGAATTTCGATAAGATAGTATGTAACAAATTTGTACAAACCTACAAGCAAATGACAACATCAACTCAGCAATGATTGAATGAAAGGTTTTAGAAAAGCATATGAGACAAACATTACTTCTTTTTCATTATTTTACTTATATTGCATCACATAATATCAAAATCATATCAGTTGCTTTTATCAATATCTTGCTCAAAAGCGTCTTAAACATTCAATAAAAGTGTTTCCATTTGTTTGGTCTAATATCAGAAATCACATATGAAATGTAAAAAGTATAAAGCAGTATCTTGAATATACATTAATAATATAGCCATAGAGACAAAAAAACCCTAAAAACTGGTCTGCAAGAATTCGAAGCACAGAAATATCCCTTTTCCCCTTGAAGATAATATCACTTGTCCATTGAAAAAAAACGCAAAAGACCTGAAGCAAAACCTGTGCTTACAATGTCTTTGATGACGTGTTACAACTGTTGGCACGGTTGAGGTAATTAAAAACGGTCTCGTGGATACCCATCTTACATGAGAAAGGTAATATTCTGTGCGGTGGTACGTCTTCTTTTTTCTTATAAAATGGATTGCCTACATAACACAAACTTTTTTGTTTTATGTCAGTTGTTCCAACAATAGTAAAACATTATTATTCCACTTAGCGAATCACTGAAAGCATGGTTGTAGTGAGCCAAAGAAGCGTCCTCTGTACAACATCTCCGCTAGGTCGAGAAGACTCTACCTCTGAGTTAGCTTAACCTCCATATTCATAGGATCTGTTGCAATAACGTGATATTTTTCACTTATCTTGAGACCCCCCACTGCTGAAACAAACGTTTTCCTCTGGCTTATACCTACATTACGTTGAATGGGGATTCAGAGTAGGTAGATATTAAGTCCTGTTAGCGACGTCTTCTTTTGCTTCAACTTATATCAGTAGACATTATTATGATTACTACAATGCGAGATATCAATATAATTTTAAAATGATTTGTTACTTAGGATAATAGAAAGTATTTTAGTTTTCTTTGTTTCTTCGAAGAGTTCTATTACGCTTCGGATGTCATACGCACCATAAGTATTTTAACATACCTAATTTAATCAATAACCATTTTAATTATACACCTAATAAAAAGTCGTAAATATAAACTAAACCGGCCAATTATACATGTTAGACCGAAAATAATATGTGGGTCCTTATTGTTTATCATACTAAAACAATATGTTTTATATTTTATTTTTCCGAATACGATGATTCTAGAATAAGTCTCCCAACGCTCAGATCATGTTGACTCAGCGTGAGGAAGGTAAGGCATGTGTCGATTCAGACGCACTCTTTAACGCGCTTTTATTTGCACTCCTTTACAAATGACGCGTCATTCGCGCCTTGTCACTTCGAATAGTTTTTGCTACGTTCTCCTCCACTATAGATCAACCCATCACGCCCTAGTACACAAACTTAAATAAGTTTGACAATACAAGTCTGTATATATAATTATTATGATGATAGGATCACGCAAAAATATTTTAAGTAAAGAACATTGCCAAGATTCGCATTATTATAATGTTTTCAAACTTTGAGCTGTATCTAATTCTAAAATACTACTTAATTCAAAAAAGTCATATACTTTTCTATTCAGAAGATACTTGACTCATAACATAATAACAAAATACTTGTTTGTATTTTAAGTTATAATTGTAGGTATACCTTAAATAAAATAGAATAGAATAATACTGTTTCACATTTTAGTGGAACACAAATGATACTAATTATTGAAACCATTAATAATGTATACGCCACACCACTTCATGGCTAGGGCATTTAAATAAATGCCATCGTTTTCAATCACTCCTGTGAAAGCACTGAGTTCAATATAAAACAATATTTAATGCGATACTTTACGCAAATGCGGTCGGTTGCTAACGAGCTGCCCATGAATATTCTTGCATATTCAACAGGATATGAATCACAATAATTCTTCAACGTTTAAGGCATTTTAAAACGTTAATATTAATACTTATAAACTTTTTTGCGGTGATGAAGTAACAATTCTTCATACTGTAATGAAACTAATGGGCTTTCCTATGAAGGATTCCTATGGATATGAATAACGTAAATTCTTTAGAAAATGTGATATCCCGAGACTTTAAAGTAATCTCTGGAAGAGTTTGCTCCGCAATTTAAAAGAACAACGATACACGAGGTGGATTGTCCCAGAAAGGTTTTGGAGAAATGAAATAAATTTATCACCGATATTTTTTCTGAATATGTATGAAAAATTTGACCTTGCATAGACAATGTGGTGGTGAACATTTTGCTGCTGCTGATACATATTCACATTATTCACCCTCGACACTGAATAAAATATTATTTCCTTAGTAAAGCTATTTATTATTGCATAAATACTCATTCAATGTATATGTACATATATATATACATATATATATATATATATATATATATATATATGTATAAACATTGAGTACATGTAGTTCTACAATTTTCAATACCCACGGCACAACTTTTCAATTCGAAGCAGCTCAGTACACAATAAGTAATAAAGTCCCTGCCCGAAGAATTGTGAATCTCTGCAGCATTGTGTTCTGCACACGACTCGAGTTTAACTTAGAAAGTTATACACTACGACTATCTTACTTCTACAGAAAATATTCTAACAACGGTGCATAGTGTTAGAATATGAATAACGGCCTGCAACCCTTTTTATGACCCACTGCAGGGCACGAGGCCGGGAAAGGCCTGGAGTATATCCACCACGGACGGACACCACTGCGAGTTAGTGGTCAACCCATGTCGGATATTGTCAAACCGCCCAAAGGAAGGCCCAACTTTATCAGGTTTAACGACTGTAATCTGGCCGGGACCACGCCAGATAACAGTTAAGTCGACAAACTTAACATAACAGTTGAAGATCAGTATTAAGCATCATATTTTTATTTTACAGTTACAAGAAATACTACTACTAAATTATTGCTAGATTTAATCATCCACAGTTTATACTTCCGATTATGATACTTATTATCGTTAGCATTAAATATTCTCGCAGCGAATTATAGCAACAGTTAAATTCGAGTTGTAATTAACCTAATAGATACCTACACCTACTATACAATCGTTCCAATGTTTTGTAGAGGTATTAGAACAAGCGGAATGCTGAGTGTCTCTACAGATTAATTACCAGGAACCAACACTTAAATCCAGTTGCAGTCTTCAAAAACTCTATGAGAACAACACTCTTTATCTCTGTGAAATTCAATAAAATATCTGGTATATTTACGATATGGAAATATATCAACTCAACAAACCCTAATTCTGTAACTAAGCGAGTTATGAACTTTGGCGCCAAGCGCTGCGAACAAAATCTAAATGGATTTGTCAAATGTGAGGATATTTTCATAATAAGCTTTCAGTGTGGCTTTTTGGCTGCTCTCAAGAATAATGTATTTAGGATTATAAATTACTTTAACCTACTCATCTTATGACGGTTGGTGCAAATTCATCGTAATCCTATTTAAATTAATATCAACGGTAATAATTAAAACTTAATTAACTTAATTGAAACCAATTTCAAAGATTTATCTTGGATTAGGCTGTTTAAATAATTAATTGTTATTTAGAATGTATTGAGGTCATAACAATTACGTTAAAATATTATAAACTAATTTATAGAACGTACCGAATAGCATTGTATCAAAAAATGTGAACACAATTTAACAAAACTTGATTTAAAAATTGAATAAAAAATAATATGTAATAGCCATTCTCATCATCATATTTTGTCAGTGTTCCACTGCCGGGCACGGGTCTCATTTCACATAGCTATAAGATGCCATAGACACTAAAGTTAACTAGCCCAAATACCATTAGTGTACAGACTTAGGGAATAAACATTTGAACAATATTTTTGGATATGCTATATATTATATATCCCGCGGGACACCTTGTGTTACACGACAACCCTTTATCTCCCAACGCGCAATTTCGTACACCGCGGTAGTTTCGTCATGGCTTCCTTCCTGTTTATCTCTTGCTTGTTCCGCACATTACCTTCTTACTGAAATATTCTATCAAACACAGATACACATAAATAGTAGGTACTTTTGTGCAATATTTCGGCGGAATATTGTGAAAGTATACCAACTTTTTTTGCCGTCTCTTAATGGCATTTGTATGGTTTTAATATGATATTACGTGTAGTGAGAAATTCATATAGCTTCCTATTCTCACTCTACACATTGACGACTTGTGGTTACTGTTATCCTGGGCCGGGACAAATTTAGATTTACATCTGTCTTTGTATGTATGCAATACTTAGGTACTAAAATAGAACACAAGCAAAATGTGGAGTTGTTAAGCGTTATTCATAATTAGTATCCCATATATCCGTACTAAAATAGTGGAGTTGCATTTCCTGCCACCTTTCTCGGTCTCAGTTCCCTGGTTGCAGCTAAGTTTTAAATTTCAATATATTAGACCAATCGCCTAACCACGTTGTGTATGGATAGAGCAGACCTTGTACACGATCTGGTACACGCTGACACTGTGCAGACAATTTTCCGTTTATGACTTTTTTGTAACGTTCGTTACTTAATACATTTGTATTGTGTAAACATTTTATGCCTTCAACCCTTTTTATGTCCCACTGCTGGGCACGGGTCTTTCCC
>DWQL01001972.1:0-10496 GCA_018231265.1 Noctuana haematospila
TTCATCATTTAAATTTCCGCCTCGCCGGGGATCGAACCCGGGACCCTTGAGAACAATATCCAACGCAATAAATATGGCTAAATTCGTTCACTATAACACTTGTAGGATATAATATAAGTGACTTGCAAAATACCCAGCACCTAAATTTTCACAAAATATGAATCTTTAAACAGTTTTCTAGCTCGTCTCCTAACTTTGGACCAACTTAAATTGCTATGCAAATTTTCAAAACATTAGGTACAACATCGATCAAGGAGGTAACTTGGTCATCATGATTCTTATTATTATATTCCAAAGTAACTTTATCCTTTCCCGGCGACAGCAACTGTATCTATTTACCCTATTTTCGTTGTAAATAATGGAACGGAAATAGATTCAGATTTGCTCGTAATGGATGATAAATGAGATTCGTCTCTGGCAGGAAGGTTCTTGCTTGCAAATAACAAGTTAACAAGTAGTTTGACGCTGGATGTACACAAGATAGGAGGCGACTTTAATAGTATATACTGTAGGTATATATGACTCGTTCCCGAATGCTAAAAATATATAGTAGTACCTATACGTTAAGGCCATAGGATTTTGAGTGGTCACTAAACAACTAATAAATACATTTATTGCTAGGTGCTGAAAATGCTATTTCTTACACTCTAATTCCAGTTATTCAGTGGAAATGCCTAAGTATTCCTTCGTACGTACGTGGACTGTATACGATAAATATTCCACGCTTTAAGTATGCAATCCTAGCCGACCTACATTCAAGCAAAAATTCAAGCACATTAAGCACATTTGATGTCCCTGAAGAAAATTCAGAGTAATATTACGTGCAGATATCATCTAACCGACCGTTTTCCTTCCCTTTACACGCCAAATAAGAACCGTGAGACGAGAGCTCGTATCGTGACGGCCAATCTTGGCCTATTGTGATCACCGCCCGCCATATTTGCTCCTATATAATTCTTGGTTGGTCACATAATCCATTACAATACCTTTTTTGTAGTTTCGTAGTTTAAATAAAACGTATTGCAAGGCAATATATTGATAGTCATGAGTTATTGCTTTATTTTTATGTAGGTTGAATAGTTTAAAATATCTGACTGATTTAGTGTGTTTAAATTCTGACCCCAATGTTATATTATTCGCCAGACAAATTCTCAAGTTAATTTAAGTCTATAAATATTCTATCTTTGCCATGAACTCGTTATAGAAATAGTGTACCAATTTATTCTCTGCAGAATGACGTCAAGAATTTACATTGTAGGTATTTATAATTTTAGCGAATTTAGTCGGTTACAATGTTCGCCATTTTTTATACGTTTAGATAAAATTTTCAGTCTCACCTTGGCTTGGTTCTTACATATTTTTTTAATTCTATTTCAGATTAGACGTGTGTCTATATGTCTATATATTGTGTGTGTCTACACGTCTATCTGAACTGCATACGAACGTGCATCTGAACTTATGGATATACCTCGGTTGGTCATAGTTATACATTATTTGGAGAGTAGCAATTCATTCATATACAAAATCAATTAGGACATACACATTAATTTTTATGAACTTCAGTGACTACAGTGCGTCAATTTACGATAAATATATAAGAAATTTTTCGAGCAAATTATGTTGGCATTTGGTCTAGAATAATAGAGAAAGAAATACGACAAGGTGTAACATAATTATCGTATAACAGTACATGTTATTTCTCTGCCCGTTTTTGTGTATTTATACTATATACCTACTCATTGTTAATGAAATTATTCCTTGTCAGCATCGTCTGTAATAAATAATAAAAAGGAAAAATAGAAAATTCTGTCACTGATTCTGAAATATCTTATGTTTACCCTTATAAATAATGTAGTTAGAAATATAGGTAGGTATATAAATAACCAAAAGAAATATATTAGAACATAAGAAAAAGGGCCACTAATGATGGAACAATTTTTACTTCGAAAGTAGAATTTCTAAAACAAAACCTATGGTCATTCTTTAGTTTAACTGAATCTTATAACGATAATAATAAGAGAAACGACCCCGTAGTAGTCGTAGATTTAACCGTCTTTGGCTTTTTAATAATAAATAATAATCAGCTTACTGTCTCTTAATTTTTTATTACAAAATTCATTTCGCAAAATTCTAACGAAGAAAAAGAAGGGAGAGAAGAAATTATAATTGTTATTCAGAAATGTTTATCAAAGCCAAATTCAGTTGACGCCGTTGTTGTTGTTTGTGGACTGTTAAGTCTTTAGAACGCCCGGACTCCTAGATAAATTTATACCTTAAATTAGTTTCAGGTTTTAAACTTTGCCTGATTTAGATTTGCAAAGTTTCTCTTATAATACTAACATTTCCATGGTTATAGCTAGGCTATTTAAAAATTTAAAGTTTTAATTTAAAGTAAAGTTTTAAATAGCCTAGCTATAATCATTAATGCTATTAAAAAGGCTATTTAAAACTTTACTTAATAAATTACTATTTATGAAGTAAATTTTTAAATAGTAATTTATAAAGTAAAGTTTACTACCAGCTGATAGAGGTGTCTACTATTCTAGGTATGCTTTTGTATATATACTTACGTGCAGTGAAAGCCTAGGTTTTTCGGCCTATTATTCTGGAAGGTCCGGTATTGATCTCCAAACGCACCTCTACTTTAAGTATAATAATTATTAGCCTTACGGTAAAGGAAAACACCGTGAAAATATCTTATACTCCAGTGCTTGAGAGGGCCACCATCATTCTATGATTGTCATTGATGTAATGTAATCAATATGAAAATTTCTATCTACTAATATGTTGTCATTTTTTTTAATGTCCCAATGTTTTGGTCTACAAACTATAGTCTCTGAAACATTTATTTGTAACTCACCTAACTTAACACTAAGAATAAACTGAGAAAATCGGCTTATTATAATCATGTCAGCATAACGACAATCTCTAACCATTACTTCTGTAACATCAATTAAAGTCTTAAGATGATTAATGTATTTTTATGGCCAATTCTGGCTCTACGCCAAATCTTCTTTGACGTTAACGATTTTAAAATACTGAATAAGCAAACTTATTCAGCAGTTTAACAAATTGTTATCTAATTTTGTAATGACAGTTATATCACAGTTGCCACAGTTAAAAATTACTAATTAGTACCTACCAATTTAGGTAACTTTTGTGGCGTAATGCAATTTATGATAGTTAATTTTGCACAGAACGCTGCCGTTGGCTGGAACAAATAAAGCCTTATCGCAGCACATTCTCCGCTCGTCACAAATTTGCATAAAATACGAATTAAAATTTTCACAATGCCATTTAACTAACTTCGCATTATGTCAGATTTGTCTCTTGTCTATTTAAATTTGAAGCAACATGACAAGATATTACAATATTGTTATTGTTAGATACGTTACTTACTTACGAGTTATACTAACTTCTACCGCAGTATAATATGACGTATGGACAAATATAAAAATAATTGATGGATGATGAATTTAATATATCTAAAGTTATGTTAATTTAATTTAGTCTATCAGTGTAAATTATAGAAAAACAAAGAACCTACCAGACTGTCCTACACTATCCTATATTATCTGACAATAGAGCCACTCGAGGTCGTAATTTCGAGACGGCCAACTCTAGTTTAACTCGTAAATGCATGCGCCAACATCGTACAACCGTTTCACCGATTCCCAATTTAGCGATATAAAACTTCACAAAATAATTATTTAGAATCAGCTTTAACGTCACATTTTTTTAGTATGTGCAGTACCAAGCATGCGACGTACATGCGAGTTAGAAGTATTTTCTGGTTTTAAGTTTCCTTGTAGTAAAATAATCATGACAGAATGGAAACGATCGATGTGGACCGTCACCCCCATGAGTAATTTTAATTAAGTACTTAAGATCATGACGACAGACGTAAGTAATAACTAGACGTTTTTACTCACGTATTTTACCTATAAGTGGCAGTATAATTAGATTAATGAATGTGTAAGGCCTCGCGGCTTTATCTCAGTAAAGGGCGATCCCTTTTCTCTTTACACACTCTCTTTGCACAGTACTGAAGTTACATTGTGGCCACTTTGTACAATAACCCTTTTCATGAATATATATTTTCCAACCGCAGCATATGAGCAAATGTTGAAACTAAATTATTTTTAATTAAATTCATTCATTTAAAAAATATAAGTTACCTAAAGTATGAGAATATAATTTCTTTCTACTTTAATGAATATAAACAAAATTTACATATTTATATATAAATGTTCGACATTTATGATTGTATTTATATTTTGATCAACACATCTTTAGGAACGAAAAAAATTATTAATTTAACTTTGATAATATTACATTAAAATCACAATCCGTAAAATTAAAAGTGGTTAAAGATGTTACCATTTCAAAAGACGCTATTACAAACTCATGAATTAAATTCTCCATGAAAAGATCCACTTTATGTACATTGGACATCCATTAATCAATTTTGGAGCACGACACGGCCTATTGTCCCGTAATATTTTCTATACTGTATTATTTGTGACCCGTCTTCAAGGGGCAATGTTGATTAATGGTGCATAGTAAGGATAAGGTATAAGAAAATCCAGCCAAGCGCGAACCAGACTCGCGTGTAGAAGCTTCCGCAGATACAATGAAAACGTGGTCTATGCTTTTTAAAATCCGACTTTTTGTAAAACAAACCGTACGTATGTACGTACAATATTATGAGATGTATTGTATTACTATAATATTACTAGCTGTGCCCTGCGATTTCACCCGCATTAAGAATGATAACAGTATAAGAATGGTAACGTAATGATACCTTCCTCATGAATACACAACAATAATTTTTCAAATCCGACTTGTAATTCCAGAGATTAGCGCGTTCAAACAAACAAACAAACTCTTCAGCTTTCTATTATTATTACCTATAGATATAGATTTTAAGATTATAAATTTATGAAACAACTCCTAAAAAAACTGTTTTCTGGGTCCTCCGCTGGCATCCTCCGCATCGAGCAGTTTTCTTTAGGTCTATCCACCGGGCCTGAGGCCATTTTATACCACATCGTTATGACGTGGCCTCCATTCCAGATCTGTCTCGCATCAATAAAAATGATATCCCAATTTAGAACAGAAATCTTCCATATTATTTTATTTATATACAGTAAGAAAATATAACAAACTTGTATAGATATACTTTACCAGGGTAAACTAAATATGGTAGGTAAAAAGGCACCACAGTCAATGGAATGGGTGAATGAAATGAAAATGTCGCGTCGGTGAGATAAGAAGTGTTCTTTTACAACTCTTATTGTTTGTTTGCGACAGTAACAGCAGTTTATATTTTATGCAGATAAAGTACAATGAGCTAAGCGCATGAACAACACGGAAAAAGTACGAGTAGAGTCCGCTGTTGTGAATAAAAATAAAAAGCAGAACTGTGCGTACTCAGCCGTGAAGAGCTCTCCACCAGCACTATCTGTTGGCTCATATTTAATTTAAGACTATACCATATTCCGCACTCTCTCATATAATTTACTTGCAGATTCTACGAGTGCATTGCAATGAAATTATATTTGTATCACGTCTAAGTGGATTGTTTTAAACTTTATCGCTGTAAAGTTTCGGGTCAGTTTTGTAAAATAGCTAATGGTCCATAAACATATTATACGCACAATATTACCATTTAATTATTTGGTCCTAGGGCCATGAATTGTTTTTATAAATTGTTTTGTCATCAATAAATTACTTTTGACATGAAAGCGTCGTATTCAACAATAAGTCTGCCATTTTCTCTCTCGTTAAAACCACACAATGAGGTTACGACGGAGCACAGATATACGCAGCTCTGTCGTTCGCAAACAAAAGCTTTGATACTTCTTTCGTGGTTATTTTTAAGCCGAGAATTCGCAACGCACTGAGCGAGAAAGGTCCTTTTATCGGTTAAAAATGTAATTCGTTTATAACTGTCACAATATACGAGTAAGTCAATATAATATATACCGAAGTCAAGATTGATATAAATTAAAGTAAAATTAAAGTAAAGAGTAAAACAGTAAATTACAGCAAATATAACAGGAATATATAAAAGAAACCAAAAAGACACTATAAACTTGCAGTATTTCTAGCGTCAAACACACGTGATATAAATTTAGATTTATAAAAACTGGCCCTTAATAGGTATTCTGACTCTGTTGTACAAGATAGGTGCATATTTCTACTCTGCTGCATAGTAAAGTATAATTACATATACATATACAACAAATCTATTTTATAAAAATATATTACAGTATCTGACTAGACAGACGCTGTTTTATCCAAATATATAAAAAAAATGCAGGTATCTATAGTAAAAGATGAACTTTTTACGACATTACCACTTTACGTACCTATTGTTTGTAATAATGTAATATAACAGATTGATATCAATTAGGTAGATGTCACAAAGACATCGCTTTTATCTAAAACAATTTGTTGTTAAATCCAGATACGCATTCAAAACGTTCTATTAGAGTTAAGCTGTAGCAGTGTATGGATGTCATTACATTCAAATTGCCCTGCTATTTCTGCAAAGGACTGTTCGCAAATAGAGGCAGTCCGCCCGTCCTATAAGCGCACCCACTCACTTCCACTTTTGTTCTTATTTTTATTCCGTGACTCGAGAAAAGGTTTCCTTTTGCCGTCAATTGTATACCCAGACCTCCCATTTCTTGATTAGTATATATAACTAGTGTACAGTCATGATAAAAGGTATAAATGTATATACATAATATTAGATGTGGTAGGAAATTCAGACGAAAATTTAGTCATTGTACAAAGTTATATTTGAAAAATAACTAGGTATGTAAATGAAAGGACATTTTTCACTTAATTAGTAGGTATATCTAATTGGCCATTCGTGAAGAGTAGCTTCAACTAAATTTTATAGCATACTTTGAGTCTCGAAAAATAAAAGGATTTTCTTGGTATACCCACAGAATGAAGATATTTTTTTCAGCATTTTGCAATATTTTATTAGTACGAGGTTATAACCTTGGGATGCCTCGATCCATTGCGATGGATGATAGTGGATGGATAAGACTTAATTATGTACAAACAAAATAAAGATTTACTTACTGGCGTCGAGGGTTAGGTTTAAGTCTCAAACAAACGTTTTCAATCTGAGCTGTTAGTTAAGTTTCACAATCAATTGCGTACTATAGATTGGACCTTAGGTTAATCGATATCACTTGCCCGGATCCTATAACGAGATTATCTCAAAGATTGCTCTGCCTGTGTCTCTCCAATACCTCTTAGTATTCAAGGGGCAGCAGCTCTAGAAATACAATATATCTACGCTATAATGCTACTTAATAAAACCAATTAAATAGCAAATATATTTATTTTTAAGAAAATAGCATTTTAGGAATAATTAAAACCTAAATTAAAACTTTAATTGAAACTTAAAAGTGGGCAATAATTTAATTTACATACTTCACGAACTTTTTTTGGAGTCGTGCCTTAATCGTGCTATAAGTACTCGTATATTAGTTAGCATTTAACGTTAAATAGTAATCGTTTAAAACTTCACCAATTCATCTATCACCTTTTAAGAATTGACAAACTAACGGAGCTACAAACACATAAAAAATAAAAACAGTAGAAATGAGAACTTACAGTCTCCTTTTTTGAAATTGGCTAAAAATATTCAATTTCCGATTGCTGCAAAGCGCAAAAAAACTCGTAGCATACGAGCATCGTAACATCTCGTAGAAGTTAATTTTTTATACGATATTAATTTTACCCTAACAAATGTTATCGTTCTTACGCTTTTTATATAAACTTTATTTTCATTTTCTTGTCACATAACTTTCATTGTAAGACGTTGCTCTACAGCTACCTCTTGTCGTACTAAGCGGTCGTGCACATCGGTCACGGCCCACCGCGATTCGTCTTCGTTAACGCCGGGCCTACGCATGCCTCCCGTGAGTCTCGTCGAACATTCATCAAGACAGAACTGTCTACTTCCATCGCTCCTACCTGTCTTGAAAAATGAAGCAACTCACTAACGTAATCTCTCGGAGAAGCAACCGTAAAATAAAACATGACCCCTTGAAATATAACTGCACTTGTGACAACAGAAAAGACCAGCCACATTATTTACTCGGCATTACCCCTTATTAAGTTGACGGCTTGACAAAGAGTAATAGCATCCGAATGTGAATAGAAAATTTTGTACAATATAATAAGGGATTTGTTTACTTCATGCCTATTCGGCGACTTTTATGTCAACTACTTTGACAAATTCGACATTTGAGAAAGTATTTCGAACTTTCGTGTTTTGCTTACGTTTTAGGAACTAATTTATGTAAAACTCCAGGGTTATGTAATTGGATTAGGCCGAGTCGACAGGAGCAGCTGACTGTCAGCTAGTTAGCTACAACAAGGGACTGCAAAATACAAATTTACAAAGGGTCGACGTTTATGACAGTTGGCTGCTTTTTGCCTTATTAGATTAACAACAATTTACTGACATATTTAATAATCTCTAAAGCTACATTTCTGTACTTGAATTTCCGTAGTTTTTTAAAATAGCCACCTTATTCACCAAGCGTCCTCTACCTACACTAAATTTTGTTTGCAAAGTTATACGTAAATAAAATATACATTTTAAAGGGCCCGGGCGTCTTAAAAACTGGGAAGCGACATTTTCCCTCACTTCTTTTATTATTGTCAAATGTACGAAGGAAATCTGAAGCAGGAAATATTTCTCAGCGGGCATAAAGGACATCGTCTAAGGTACCACTAATACAAAGCTTTTTGCGGCCTTATATCTTCTGTAAATTAAGTAGGTAGATATATTTTTGAACTAAAAAATTTATCTTGTTATTTATGGTTTTATGGTTATTGGCAGTGCCGTTAGGTTTCAAATTTCCTTAAAAAACCCATTCATGAAAAGAAACGTTTTCGTTAAGTTAAGGGTAAGGTTATAGTCATCGACAAAAGTCATCTTTCAAACAAAAAAAATCATCGAAATCGTTACATTCACTTACGGTTTATTAGCTACGTTACCGCACAGATATATACGGATACACACGTTAACTTACAATACCCTCTTTTTGCATCAAAGTTTAAAAATAAACCAAAATTAGCCTTGAAAGTGAACAAAATTAAAAGTGGAAACAGCTTTTATCCGACGGTAATAAGCTCCGATAATGTTCAATTTCAACGTTTATCGTTCTTGTTATAAAGTACTTAGAGAACTTTAATTTGACCAAAACTTTTACTTTAGCCCATTACATTTACAGAAGTTTAGACTTTATAATTATACAAAGATATTTTAAGTAAACACTATTCTAAGTCAGTGTTGAAGTAGCTCCTAGAATAAATGCCTACTCTTTTATAACTGACATTGAAAATGAACTTGACATAGGTAGTAAAAACATAATTCCAAACACCTCATGCATTTTTACAATAAAATTAATTATTCTGTTAATAACTCTTTAACAATTTTTTATTTTTTAGCTTCAGCTTAACAAAAATAAACAGAATCTATAGATATTAGTTTATTTGTATCGGAATTGATCATAAGAAAGACAAAGAGATAGACCGTATTCAAATTAATTTTATTAACAAATAAATTTAGAATACTGACCGTTCCGGATTGATGATTTTCTCAAACTGTAGCAAGATAATAAGATACGTAACTAGCAGCCCCAAGAACTTGAAAGGGAAGGAAACGTCAATGTCAAATATGCGTAAAAGTGAGTATGACAGATCGCGAGCCTCCATCAAAGCTAGGAGAGCTTGTGCTACTGGCCGACTCGATTTATCTGAAAATAATATTTTAAAAAAATAAAGAAAGAAAAACATTTAATTCGTCACACAGATTGAATACATGTTAATAATAAAAATAAAAATAGAAAGTAAGTCATAGAATAATAACAAACAATTGTTTAATGTAACCTGTGAAACATACCTATTTTGTTTTCATAAAGCTTAGAGGACAGCTGTTCAATGAGGGATAGCACTTCACCATGCACTGCGTCAACAACCCTGCACGGGCCGAACAGTGGCGCCATCTCGATAGCCCCCAGTATCATTCTCATAAATATTTTTAACGTCGAATACTGCAATCAAACCAGTATCGGAAATTAAATTAATTAAAATAAAAAATAAATATACTATACCTCCCATACTAGGTTAGATCTATGATACAGTCCAGGTAACTTGGGTAACAGAAGATTTCAAATTTTCTGTTTCTGTTTCTGGAAATACAAGTCGGATTTGAAAAATCATTTTTGTGTATGATAACTACATTCATAAGGAAGGTTATAAGGCTATCAATCATTACATTACAATTCCTAACGCGAATGAAACCGCGGGCTAAAGCTAGTTACTTTATATACGGACTGTTGGCGACAAAAAGGTATGATTATAGAAAAAGAAAAAGTATTGTCACTGTCAGTTTGGAGAGTCTAGGTTTTGCTACTATCGGTTTTTGCTTATATATATATATATATTGTTTCGTT
>DWQL01001973.1:0-10495 GCA_018231265.1 Noctuana haematospila
CCGAGCTTCGACCCCCTGCTTCCGCTTGGGTACTTCCGCTCGATGATTACTTCGCTGATATTGATTATAAATACATAAGGAAGGAAGCTCATGCAGTTGCTTATGTGACGTTTCATCATTTATTTGGTTAGTGATTTATAGTACATGCAAGTCAATGCCAGCCTATTATAAACTCATCCTTCTCCACCAATCCGCATTGCATCAGCGTGGTGGAGTATGCTCTAGGCCTTCTCCGCTTGTGGGAAGAGACCCGTGCCCAGCAGTGGGACAAAAAAAGGGTTGAAGGCAATGCCATCCTGTTTACGTTAGTTACGTCAGCCAGCGGTCACGTGACTCCTAAATTGGCCAACGAGATAGACACGTGACATACGTTGATCAATAAGGTACACGAGTTCTCCGAATTGGTTTTAGGTATTTGTACTGTAAGGTTTTATAAAGGTCATAATTATGCTCCTTTTGCCTCTAGGAATGGTTGCCCAAATCTTGCTAAACTAGTTTTGTTGCTAGTTGTTAAAAATGTTTGCAACTAGAAAAGAAAAAATATAAAGAAAATTATTATTATGTTTGTTCACCTGATTGCCAGATTCTAAAAATGAAATTTATTTATTTTGAATTTTTTCTTTTTCCAACGTCTATTCGAACGTTCAATAGATTTCCAGCACGATGATTTTTCACGGAAAATTTTCGTGCATATTACTTGAAACATGGGGTGTAGACCGGAACACGATAATGAGTACGCTTCCCGCTAAAAATGGGGTCGACAATTATATGCGCCCTGCATAGAGTAATAAAAATGCTACGTCACTTAATAAATCCTTCAGTCTTATCCTAGGTTTCTGCATCAAATTATAAAGTAATACGTATATAATCTTTTATCTTTTTAATTTAAAAAAGTGTAGATCGAGAAGAAGCTAGTTTTAAAACCTATGTCAAATAGGTTATAGTTAAATACATATATTTAAAAATCTTTAAATTCCTATAATCATTTTTAATTTTAAATGACAGTTTAGGATATATAAACATTTAAAGTTGGTTAGCAACCGTTTACACTTAATTTAATATGATGAAGTAAATTTCGCCATTAATAAAACTAAAAAATCAGAAATAAATAAATTATTATAAATACAAAAACCCTGACTTTATTCTTAGGATAATTTTTTTTTATAATAAAAATTAGGTGCAGTTTAATTTTTTCCATTTCAATTGAATTTATTTCAGTAATTCATTCATTATTTTGTTTTGAGTAAATTAATCACCAGCACTTAACTATAGCTTAAGCATTTTATTTGTTCATCTAAATATCTTATAAAAGCATTTTCATTAACAACGATGGTTTCACCGACTGAAAACGATGATCACATTAGCAGTTATAAGGTGAGTGAAGTGTTAATAAAGTCAAAAGTGTAAATTCCAGCTCAATTCGAAAGTCAATAAGACGGTACAATGATTCCGCACTTGACTGTATGTTAATTGAGCGAAAGCAATTAAACGGATACAAATGAAAGACTCTTGTTTCACTAAAGACAAGGGACGTGAAGCTAACTTTAAGTGAACACGTTGTCACGAATGAATCAAATCAATTTATTTGTCGAATGGATAAGATATTGAATAAAATCACATTATAATGATTGGGATGAACAAAGTAAACGAATGTTAATTGCTGATGTTGTGTAAGTTGCTAATGTTAAATGTATGTATATAAGATAATTGTGAATTCACTTCTCTAATAACTGTCATCAAATCCACTTTGATGCTTTTTTTAAACATCTTTAGTCAGATCGAAAGTCAAAATAAAACGACTCGCAAATATTGGTTGCTTTCAGCTTTAGGTTAATAGTGTGACAAGTCGTTTTAATAGCGATGCCATTACGGTGCGCTGAAGAATGCGAAGTGCCGTTTTGTTTATATCTCAGTGCTGAAATACGCTCATTAAATTTCAATTAGCAAATAATTTTGTTTAGAAAAAATCGGATACGAGGCAGAATTAGCTTACATGCAATTTTCTTTTATTAAATTTGATTTAAAAACCCTTTTCTTTTATTATTTTAAATAAATGAAAAACAACGTTTTGAACTGGAAAAAATAATTTACAAACAAATTTATCTGGTCCAGTGATTTGAATGAATAAAATATAAAACAAAATATTGTAACATCAGTTTTAAAACAAACAAAAATAACGTATAGCACACAAAAGATTTCCCCAGAAATCATGTATAAGTATCGAATTGGAAATTTTCATCAATATGAGTACCTACCTACCTGTCATACAAATCTTTAAAAAATATTACCTATATTTTATTTCAATAGCATCTGACAATCATTGAACAGTGAACACACATAAAATATCTGATTCACATTGATGTTTACAACCTTAATGTTATGAAAATTACATTTCTTTCTTGATTGAAAAGTAAAAGTAGGTAATAGTGAAAAATAGAAGCAATAAATGACATAAGAGATTTGTATGTTTGCCAGATTCTATGGTTTGAGAAAGATACATACTTTCACAAACTGACAATTTTTTTATTAAAATAGACTGTACTTTCTCTATCGCGGCCGACAAGCATCATATATTTCCCACGGTTGTTAAGTTGCGCTTACAAAGGACATTTTTAAAATTAGTTGCACTTTAACTCAGAATAGCAAGTCGGCTTTACTGGACAAAACGCAAGGTTTATTATATTTCATATTGCAAGCCAAATTTATTTGATACACAAATGATAATTCCTTTTTAAATTCAAGCTATTATGTATTGTGTTCGCAATCTAAGTAGCAATTACAGTCTTACCCCAATTCATATTCAGGCTATTAAGGTAAAAAATACAGGAGTTTGTGAGTAATTTTCTCTTTTAAAGGCACCACAAAACATGGCTTCATCGATAGCCTAATTATTGTTAGACTATCAATGAAGTTATGCCGATACTCTGTGTCGTGGGTGCCATGGACACAACGGATTAGACACGTCATTTCGATTTTATGCCCTTTTAGTTTATACGTCATAGTACCTAAAACTGAATTAAACTAAATATGTAAAGAAACAAAGCATTTTATTTCTCAATAAGAACAATTTTTATATTACAGAAAAGCAAATTCCCTATTACCTGATAGGAAACAACGAGTTTCATAAACAAAACGAATCCGTTTTCAAATACAAAAATATGCGCTTCAATTTCGACGGAACGTCTCAAACTTCGTTTTGCAAGCATATGATAGAAAAAAATTCGCCGGTGGAAGCTTTTTACGTGGCCATAAAAAATTTATGGAGGTCCCTGTAAGCGGCAAATTGAATATGGAATCAGTGCGATGAACTTTTCGACTAAATTTAATGAAGTGAACGGAAAATGTATTCCGACAAAACACTGCAGTCGGTTGTGTAAAGAGGCCTTTGAAATATCCTTTAAAGTTTTAAACAAAAAGAACATACTCGTAGATTCGTGAACCTTGTTTATTGTTTTTTCTAAGGAACAATTGGATTTTGTCAGTAACTGAAACGATGCAATAGGGACAAATGTAAACATTGAGATTTCTGTTAAGTGATTTTTACAAGATATTGACAGAGAATGCTGTCTGCGTTTTGTAGATATCATTGTAAATAGAAAAAATAAGTAGGTACGTCAAGTAAGTTTTACGAGGATTGGTCTATAGATAATATTTAGATCGTTTTTTTCTTATTTTAATTTATTTTATACTTCTGATTTAAAATAGTAAATTTCATAAACACCGATGCCGTTTATTTATATACCAACAGATGGCGTTAGTTTACGAACTAATCACTTACACTTACCGACTTAGTTCACGCACGCGACAATTGGCGTCAGTGCATAAGATTTACAAAATTAAATAGTACAAACTAATACATAGACATAATATATCTAGGTTTAAAAGATTTTCAAGATAGTAAAATAATTATCCACCCAGATAACGTTACAATGTAGGGAACTTGAGAACCAAGTCCGTGGAAAGACGTTTCCCGCGAGAATCGCGAACACCAACTAAAGTAAGTTTAATGAATGTTAATATCAGTGAAGGGAATATTTCAAGATGTTGGAGCTTTCGCAGTTAATGTAGCGTTATAAGATAAACGGCGTGATTATGGCGAAGATAGCGAGATACGACATTATTTATAGCGTTTTAACCCTTCAAAAATAATGCGCGAAATATGAATTTGCAGAGCCGTAACAACGACATACTTGAAACATGAAATGTGTAAAAAGTTTTAATTGAATCATATTACTTTTACACAGCATTAAAATTAAATCAAAAACGCCTTATGTCTTTGTTTGGTATAATTAAAAATTTTCCAAATTAACTTCAAAATAAACACACTTTTTAAAACTACGAGTGTACATGTGTTGGCACTGCTAGGAACGGGTCGCCTGTCAAATATGATAAGGGCTTAGCCCATAGTCCAACAGGCTGGCCAAGTACTGTTTAGGGGGAGATTAACACTTTTCTTAAACACATTTTCATTAACACCTACACATACAAGAAAGCTAGAACTTGGAAACGTAGAAACGCGCACTGTTCATGTATTCATGAATTCGCTGTGTTGTCGCGAATAGGAACATAATGTGGAATTATCATCATTCCGCCTCTAGCGCTTAAGCCTGCGCTTGGGGCCTAAGTATAAGAACATAGTGAGAGATTTAGCGATCAGACTACGTTGAAAATATTTGGGTACAATTTTTATTAAACAGGTTGTATATTTATAAGAAAAGTCCTCGAATGTAGACCGCGTCTCGGCAAAAGAGGCACATGTCGCCCTCCGGCCCGATGCACTGATGACCTGAGGAAGATAGTGGGAAACCATTGGATCCACAGGACACAGGACCGGGCAGAGTGGCGCCACTTAGGGGAGGCCTATGTCCAACAGTGGACCTCCAGAGGCTCATGCATGGATACCTACTTATATATTAAAGCCAGTGTATTTATATATTAAAGTAATATTATCCAAGGCCGTACTTGGATACGTTGCTAATCATAAAGCTTATATATCAAAAAAACTATTTTAGCTACCTGTTGAACTAAGTGTCATTGTGTCATGTCAGCAATTGAGTCGGTCGTCCTTTCCCTATTCTCATAGTTTATCGTAATAATTAACAGACTTAATTGACACTTTGTTTAAAAAGTTCACGGGGGTGGTTATTATTAATTACTTACCGCTTTCCTTTATCATCTCCGCTTCAACTTCCGCTCTCTCGTGGCGTATATCCCGTACACGCTCATATTTATCTAAATCCCCCATGCGTATTCTCTTCTAATTCCTTAGTTTTGTCTCCGTTTAATTTTGTTTAGGTCCTTTCCGCTTTGCATTGCAAATGTCAACTGCGAACAAATTTTAATGTGCGAGGGAATGTCTTTTAATTTATTGTTATATTATAATTGTATAGTAATTAATTAATTTAATCAATAAAATGCTCAATGTCTTTTTCTTAATTGTAGAATAACTTTGCATTTCTGAAAGACTAGTACGAGTATAATATATAACACATTACATTCAACCGCTTTTTATCCTTCGAAATAATACTTACCTATGGCTTTAAAAACTTTATAAAATTTTGATGCAGTAACTATTTAGTCGGAAGTCGGAAAGCTGCCTTTAAATACAATAGAACCATTTTAACTTATAATAGATATTATATTTATCGCATGTACTGGATGTGACATTAACAATATTTATTTTCACATAAACATGTACCTACATATTAGATATCATTCACCACTTTACAAGATTAAAATTATAGTCACAGTAGTAGTAACATTAAGAGATAAAGCACCTTTTAAAATTTTAAGTTTTCTCTATCGAAACTGCAGTGTTTACCACGTGTCTAGCGACCACCGGACGCCGCGCCTGAAACGACTGATCGCACCACTCACACTTCTGTGCCACCACTTGACCCACATACTCTACGTGTCTCCTGTTACAGGAACCACTTCCGACACCCCATCACCGACACCTCACTTCACGCTAAAAACCACCTTATTGCCTCCATCTGAAAGATCAAACTTAGTCACAAAACGTCCAACTCAAAGGCGACTCCCCACGCAATTTAACACTTTGTTTTTCCTTCAAACATGGCAGAATATTCAATGTCGGCGGAAAATGAGTTGGGTGTTACTACTTAGCGATTTGCCACTCACTCGCTCACGTAATAAGTTTCAGATTCAGATGGCAACAAGGAGCTTCGTAATGAATTTTTTATCTAGTTTCGGCCTCCACTAGCTGCAATAATACAAGTAATCTAAGCTATATTCGCGTCTCGATCTGTGTATTCACAAACGGAATTTTTTAAAAATTCATGGAAGGGTTACGAAATATATATATAGGAACGCGTGTATTTTTAAACTGTACGAAAGCTGAGGCCTCGTACGTACGAGTATATATCGTTTCATTTTGATATTAGAAAATATATGTGAAGTTTTTTTGCGAGTGCGTTCTGCGTATACCCCTGGAGACTGAAATAAAACCGTGGCAATAGGGCGGAAGTTCAGAGGAAATTTGTTGTGCGTTGATTCAGTTAATGTTGCTAACTTTTAATTGGTTTAATATTTCGCCTTTTCTGATCGCGATGTAGGTATAAAGTGTTAACTTTTTCAATTATCGTCAAGTGAACTTCTGAATTGTGACTATGATTGACGGTTTAGCTTTATGCTTGATGGTGAAGTCAATGTTTTTCTTGTTTTATTTAAAGGTGCGCTTAATGCCTCAAGGATTTTATGAATAATTTTTATTTTAATTACTTACAATATTTTATTAATCAATATTGCCGTGGTTAAAGCCATGAAAATTCTTTGAAATTAACATTTGAAGCTCTTTTACTTAAAGTGCCAATATCAGGAGAACATAAATTTGAATGAGGTATTTAGAACTAAGTTCCAGATCTGGGTGTTGGAAGTTAATATTTTAAACATTCATGTAATCCCTGTCTAGTCCCCAAAACAAAATGAACTTATTCTCACTGCTTATCACACATGCTGATGCAGAGAGAATCGGGGCATTCCTTTGTTGTTGTAAATTAAGCTGCAATTAGTCAGGGTGGGTGGCCGCGTGATTTATGCGTGTTTTCACGGAAAGTGGTTCCAACTAATGTTATCGTCCACGCAACGGCCCTTGTAATAACTTCTGTTACGATTGCGCCCAACTTTCGTTATCCTACCTCTGATTCTGATGACTTTATCTAAATCGGGTGGGCCTGTTTATAATAGTATTTCAAATCCTTAAGATTACTAAGGCCTTGACATCAATATTAGTTTATAGTGCAGTGTAAACTATAAATTCGTGTAAAATTCGTCTATAAATTCGTCCGCTGAAATTTTATGCTATGAACGCATGGGTATCGCATACCAGGTTACTGAGTAAATGAAGCAACACCAAAAATTTTAAATAATATATAAAAATGGGTAAAAAATACGTGGTCATTAAAACTACACTTATTTTATTTCCACATAAAATTAAAAGCAACATTTATCGCGATCCCTGCCACCATAATTTGGTTAAACGTCAACGGGTCATTAACCCCGCTTGCGGATGACCGATTGGAGTCGACGTGGCTCAAATAGAACAATTCATTCGCGAAATTAAACTGTCAGCCGCCTGATATTATTTGTTTACGTGTTTGTTATTAACTTGCAACAAATTGAACGGAGCAAGTTTGTAGAGTTAACAACTAAGCAGCGATTACTGCAGACTTATGTAAAAGTGTAGTAAACATAAATTATTGACCTAAAACTTTAAACTGATTATGTAGCTGGTGTGTTAGGTTTCAGTAGTATAAAGTAGCAATATATTTCTTTTCTGTACATACCGCAGAACAAAAGTATTTTTGTCAGCAAAAACTCCCGTGCCTTATAGAAATTTTAACTAACTCCGACTCATAGTTCTGAACACCTTCATCGTAATTTGTAAAAGCATTGAGAAAAATAATTTGAAATATACCAGCATCAGATAAAGTCGCAAGAACTAAGGAACTTGTGTGCATCTGGCTTAGATATGAAGTGCCTTCATTAGAGACGACATTTCTAAGAACATCTCTACATTCTTGACAGAACGCAGTGTCTGTTGTTTGTCGTTCCATTTCTGTAACATATTGCTTAGTATTTTTATATCATTTGTACTTCATATATAGTTAGTTTATCACGTTAAGAATGGTATTTGTTGTTGCCTAATACGTACTTATTATTGTTCTTTAACAATATGGGTACTTTAACCGCTTGTGTGATGCAATTTAAAACTTCAAATTTTATTTTAATGTTATTCACTCAGACTATTTGCTGGTGATAAACTCCCCAAACTTTAATTAATAAGTTTATTTTCAAACATGTTTTTAAACTAAAGTTTTTTTATCACTTTCACAGGCAGATTAAAGGCTATCTGGAAAAATACATCTATTCATCAGCGTCTGCAAGCTCACATAGCTAGAAGCTCTGAAAGAAGCCTTCCCTAATAAGAATTGGTCATCAAAAGTGTCTTCACCGAAATATATGGGTTGAAAGTTGAATGCGTCAACTAGTTGCTTCATAAAATACTTATACCAGTAATTTTACCATAATTTTATAAAATTAACAAGCATTCCACCAACCGGCTGTATTGGAATATCATATTATTATAATAGTGGATTTTAATAGTATTAATAAGAGATTCCGTGAAATACACCGTGAACTAGGTACACTAGCCCTGCAATCGTAATAATTACGGTTATTTTCAAATAGAGTATGAAAATTAATGTCCATGGAGTAAAGGTGCTCAATTATGAAATTTCCATGCTATTACCGAACTCCCTCATTACCAAATGCGACCTATGATGAACACTTCCCTATTTGAAATCAGAGCTCACATCAGACGAATATAAAATTAATATGCACATTTATAAATTATTCAAATTGTTGGGGTACATTTTAAATGAATGAGTAATTGATATTTTCATCATTTCGTACCGAGTTTAATTTGAAATTGGAATGTGTGAATGAATGAAATTCGGCGCTTTTAGTTTAGTTTTTGGAGATAATCACATTTGCGTCTCTACCCGTATTACTGAACTGAATCCTGACAAATACCTGCCCTAACCTAACCTAAGCTTAAATATATTCTATTTGTATTCAATTGAAAAATACGTCCCAAAGCACGATCGTAATAGTATCAAACTAGTCGGGCATTCACGAAAACTACACGTGAGTATATTTATAGTTTATACCCTTCCCTAACTATATTTGCATTTTAAAAGCTCTTGCTATTTGTTCCTAATCGAATTTATCTACCAACTAGGACGGACAAACAGCCGCTTATTCCCCTTATGAATTTCTCAAAATACCTTTAAGAGGATTATCAAATTTAACGTGGCGACTTGAAGGTATAAAAGTTAAAAAGTGGTGTTTGGGGTCAGTAAATAACCGATAGGGTACGTTATCAGGCGTCCGCAGTGGCGTCCGTTTCAGGCCTTTAAAATATTACCGCCCTGGGCGCGTAAAATAACCGGTTTTATGTACCGTGAAGATAGTACTCTGTTCATATTTTTAAAGATGAAATGTGTAAACGACTTACATTTATGCGCCTCTACTGTTATTTATCACAACTTCATTAATGCCGGGAGCCGCCTTGCTGGTAAAAAATAGTTGGCGGTGTTGCCGTACTGGCAATATTTTATTTGTAACTACACCAAAAAAAAAGGTTATATATGTAACGTACATGTATGGACAGCCTATTTTTGCCAGAAGTCGGGCAGGATTTTTTTTACAAGCTCTTATTTTACTTGCAATGTTTGTAAGTTATAAAGTAAATAATATTTAAATAAAGCTTTTAAATTATGCACATAAATTTTAACACACATGCACTTATGTGTTCATACTGAAATTGTGCACACTATACACATGTACGAATATAGCTAGATTGATGGATTGAGACGAAATCGCATTGAACCATTATGATCTACGCTGTCTTAGCCTACACTTAATCTTAACAAAAAATTTGAGTACTTTTTAAATAACATAAAAGTTTTACATAACATATTTTTAAGTTAATTCATTAATCTTCAATAACTATTAAACTAAAAGATTATTATTGCTACATTTTTGATAAAAAGTTTCACCTAAGATTTCATGTTCATAAATATATTTAAAAACCTTCCTTGCAACTTTGATAATTAACAAAAACCCTCATTTTATTATTTTTATTCCCAACACGACACTATTCACCACAGACCTTATAGCTAAAGCGGTAATTAAATCTGCATCCACAAGTAGCTACACCACTCCTTTAATTCGGGTAAGTGTTGCGGTACCGACACAAAATAAAATTACAAGTCTACTAAGTTTTAACAAGAAAATCTGTTTTGTTTAATCATTTATTTTTACAACTTCGTTATGCAAATTAATATATTCTACCTATTGCCTTCAATCCTTTTTATGCCCCAATGCTGGGCACGGGTCTCTCCCCACAACCGAGGCAGGCCTGGAGCATACTCCCCCACCCTGCTCCAATGCGGAGCCGCGGCGCCCCCCC
>DWQL01001974.1:0-10494 GCA_018231265.1 Noctuana haematospila
GTGATAATAATGTTATCATAGAAAAGCAACCTATTTTTTTACGAGTAAGTATAAATGTAAGCTCAAGAAAAAATATGATTTTTCACATTTTGCATTCACATTCACACGCGATTGTAGCAAAAATCAATTCAGCGTACGAAGTTAAAAAAGTAGAAACCTACGCACTGCGATAATAAAATCGCATATTTTACAGCACCACTTTTGAATTGTGTCGCAAAAAAAATATCGCAGCGCGCCCAGGACCTACGTCGCTTGTTACTTTTCAATGTATGCGCAACTTGAGCGTTGACAAATAATCCAGGTCGCCTTCAGCGGTACGTATATGAGTATCAAGGGAGCATGCAATTAACTGGATTGATTCCCGAGGTGAACAAACTCCGTTACCTACAGCGTTACATATTTATGAACATTTATGAGCTCGCTACGAGTAGTTTTGTTTTGCGGTTATGACTGTGGCAAAAAGTGTTAAGTAGATACGAATTGGATCAAAATAACTACCAAAAAAAGAGATTTGTTGATTCTTTAGAGTTTTATTTTTTCTATATTTTAATACTTGTACCAGTAAATCTCTAATTAATGATACTAGCAAACTTATGTGGCTATAGGTATATCCATTAATCTGAATGCTCAATTATTTTCTGAGATAGAAACAATTTAGGCAACAGCCCACCACATGAGTCAATTGCGACTTTTTAAATTACTTAGGTATACCTTTCATAATCCCTTGATTAAACCCATGCCCAGCAATGGGTCATGAACTAATGTTGATAATGACAGGTCTTTCGTAATAGTTTTCCTTAAGATATTAGATAAGATATTTGTAGCTGTAGGTATAATGTTCCAAAACACCTCTCCTTTCAGGCTCTAGAAGATTCGGACAGCGGTCCCGGCGCGCATCAGCACTGGAGTCTTCCCGCTGCTCGGAAGTGGCTGCTGGAGAAGCAGGAGCCCGACGGTGGCTGGGGAGACGTGTCCAAGACTGCTGCAGCGGTCGCAGCGCTGACCCCCGCTTCCTTGGCCGCTGTACGCCCCCCGCACTGCAGCGATAAGCTGCTTGATAGCAAGCACGAGCCTCTTGGTAAGGATTGGCTGCAACATTCATAGCGAATGCGCGCCCATAGTTGCGTGACTCCATCACGAAAAGATTAAGTCGTTTATTGAAACGATATCAATTATTTTTCTATACTTACTTAGTTTATAAAGCTAGTGCTGAAAAGTTATTTTATCAATTATAACTAACACGCACCCTTAAGTAGTCACGGAGCTCATGGACATCCACGTCCAACCTCAAATAGAAGAGAAATCCTATCTTACGTCATATGTGGAGTCGGATTCGCTACTCAGGAGACTGAGATGGTCGCCTCAATTAATATCCGGATGTTCGCCTCAAATAATGTATCTCCAGCATTCACACTCTCCAACCAAAACACAAGAACTTGCCACAAAACTTTCTTCACGGCGGGTTATGAAAGCCGGGCGCCTTGTACCAGACCTATCTTTTAAAGTTTACAAAAATTTACATTTCCTTTGCAACATTGAGCAATATCGAAGAGGCAAAGCGTAAAAAGTTTAAAATAAATAATTTTCCCAAGTTCCTAATTAGGTTTTATTGACAATTAATCTTTCCTAGTTAACGTTAGGTTTGATTGACAATTAATGCATTAATTTATGTACAATTCATGATTTTATATTCCATCAGATAACAACGGCGGGGACGGCGCTGTTAAGATCGCGTATCCGGCGCATTCGAGCAACGAATCAGACGCCCGTAACGTGTCCTTCACTTATACTCTGTGGCTCGGCACCAATGTTACTGAAAACTACACGCTGTACATGGTCGCTCCCAGGTACCTCAATAACGACTACCAGGCCGATTAAGGGTGATGCATGCAATTCACCTTAGAGCGTTTATTTATATTCAAAAGAATTTCACGTACAAAGCGCGTGCGAGAACTAAATAATACTTCGCGACAAGAGTTATGTTCTGGTGGCTTGATAGGATAGGCCTTACCCTATCCGATAGGGTACTTGAATTGGATTTTGAATACGAATTAGTTAGTTAAGGGATTCGCTGCTATCTGGAAACTTACAAGGATTCGTGGAGCTAAAACTTTGAGAAACCCTGTACTATTAATAATTAATTACTCTACCAACTTTACCATCAATCTCGATGTCAATCTCAATCCCAAAAAAAACTTGAAAGTAACGAAGCAACCGCATTACCCCCCAGGAACATCTCGTTCTACCACGTGATGCAGATGGCGGCGGAGCAGGAGCCGCGGTTCCGGTTCGAGGCGAGCTCGTGGCCCAACGGGCACTACGTGCACACGCTGGCCGGCCACCGCGAGGAGCCCATGGGCTACCACTACTGGCTGCTGTACCGCCTGCCCGAGGTGCCCGACCCCGCCGCGCCGCCCGGCAACCAGCTCGTCGCGCCAGTTGGTTAGACACATACATATTATGTATAGATAGTGTAGTAGTCCTGTTATTTATATTTCCTTAGTACGTGTCTGATTTTATTATCATACAGCCACCGATTATCTCGTAACACACAACTACACAACACGACAACAAACAACACAACTATGCATTTCTCACCATGTCAATAATCAGTATTTTCACACTGATTATTGAAATACATAGTGGGCAAAGGGACACGACTCAGTGCTTTGCTGAGTCGTGACTGGACCGAGGACTGAGACTTATACATGAAAAAAAGGAATTTTGGTTGTTTTAAAAAATAAAACCTACTTAGCTACGTACCCATTTATTTTGTACATTTCTGTTAAAGTTTCTCGTGTGTTATTGCAGGTGTCGATGACCTGCTGGTCGAGGACGGCGAGCACTATCTCTTCTGGTACAAGAAGCTGTAATCACTTTACATCTCTCGTTCATTCCACTTCGTAGCGTATCTTATTGTGATCTACCTTTAACCTAAGCGTATGAATAGGTTAGAATAGCTCCCTTCTACTAGAATTTGATGACAGAATCAATTTTTAGGCGTCAGTGTACGGTAAATGTGAAAATTAATTTTCTTTTCATAATTTAGTTAGTAGTGGTATTCAATATTTATGCTAAAATTGCTAAAGAGGATTTCTCGGACGAACCTCATTTTCGTTTAAGTGTCATTTTTAAGCGGGAAAATCGTATGCAGATTGACAGCTGTCGCCTGTCATACACATCACAATTAATATTGTTTTTTTAGCGCTACGAGACGCTCACTATATCAATAGACGGTCAGAATTATTTTAAACCTACCTACATTGACGTCATAGCAGAATAATAATTTTTTTAACAATAAATCATCAATAAACAATAACATTAATTTAATATTAAACTTGTAGCTATGCTCATATCTAATAGATTAGACCTTTTAAATGAATAGTATAATTTTAACCCAAAGAAATCTGTTAAAAATATAAGTCTTCAAGTTATCATTACACATATTAATGGTTTTATATTTATATTGTAACGTTATTTATTTAATCTCAATTTTATTATTTATTGACAATTCCTTTTAAGTTGTTTAGTAGGTAATCTTTTATGTGAGTATACTATGATGTTTTCTTTTAATAAATAGGTAAAGATAAAAATTAAAAATTCTTAATGTTTACTATCAAAATAAATAACTTAAACAAATAGCGTTCATAAATTGAAACTTCAGGATTTGATATTAAATTTCTACTCTACTTATATTAGCCATAGGTACGTAATTAGGTACTGTATTCATAGGATATTTGTTTTTGAACCTCACAAAATAATATGTAGTAGATATAGCCGTAATGTTTTAAAAAATTACAATGACAGTATAGAGTTACCATTAGAGTATTTAGCTAAGTGTTCACACACCTTTACATTTTATTGTTGATTAAACTTAAACCCTGTTACACATGTACGTATGTGTATTGTTAACATGTATACCGCCTTTTATTATCTACTGTAGTAAGTTATTTAAACCATAATTATCTACAGTCGCAATATAAAGAGCATAAAAAGATACGTTTTATGGTTTCCTATTGTACTAGATAAAAATTGAGATTTTTTAAACTTTAATAATTAGTTTGTATTCGTGGAGTATAACCACACTTATTTACACCTAATTACTGTGAGGACATCTCTTAAAATTATTTTGTCTTACTTTCAATGAAAATATCAGTGAAAAACCATCTCTTATTTCATAATATACCTACTTAATTATAAAAAAACCATTCATGTCATGTATCTCATAAAAAAACGCACAATTTTATTTATTTAATTTAATTATCATCAATGTGTTGTCTGTTATTAATTAAATTATGAATAGTTTTTACTAATTACCTACTTATTATAATTATAGTACCAAATCGTTTAGAATTTAAATCACTAATCATTTTAGGAGACTGAAGCGACTCGAATGTTGGCAGGTTGACGCGTACATTAGATTAACATTTTTATTGTAACTATGTACCTACTGAATGGTTCTTAATAAATGATAAATACTTACCCATGTTGTTTTTCTCTTACCTCTAATTCCCTTGATATTATGACTGTATTTCTATCTGAAAGAATGAAGTTCGGGGTATGACAATATTATCTCATCTTCCAGTACCTATCTATTTCTGTTGATTTAATATTGAATTAATAAAAATAGATGACGTAGCCACATAGAAAATATTTATACACATGTATACACAATACATTACAATTTTACAGAAATAAAACAAAAATATAAAATCCAACATTTATTAAATTTTTGTACAATTTACACGTAACACCAATTAGTTTCTAATTACTTACAATAATAAATAGTGCAATGAAAGCTATTACAAAAAGTTCACGTACATTGCTTCAAAAATCGAAAGATAATAATCATCTCATAAAAATATCGGATAGCAATTTTCAATAGACAAATTTCACTATAAATAATGTATATTTAGTAATATTTACTAACAGCGCTTACGTCATAAGATTTTATACATTTTAATGCATTTGATATTATACATTTTTAAATCATACACAGCAATTAAATTACAACCATTTTTTACGAGAATATTTATCAGACTGGCAATACAGAATGTGTTCAAGATAAAAAACTTAAAACTGAACATGAGACTGGTTCTTTTGACCGTGGGCAACATATCAAAACATATTTGAAAATATATCGAATTATATAATACATACAGACATACATTGAGAGTAAACCGCTAGTCGATATTGTTGATAACGAACCCGAAAAAGTCAAAAATTCAACTAAAACAGCATTAATTGTACTAAAATGTCACAAAACAGATAAAACACATTCTGTAATTCCAACACGCGGGTTCTGTATAATTGTTTACAGCAGATAGAAAATAACAAGACACTTCGACAAAAATTCAACAGAATATTTATAATTACAACAGCCATTAAGTCACAAATTTAACATAAATATGATTACAGCAAACAATTAGAAATTAATAATTTCAAGTTTATTTTTATACAAATTCGAAAAGATGTGTATAATATATTATCTAATTAAATATTAGTAATACTTCAGAGAGTTAAAGTTATAAATTGATATAGGTAAACATGATGAAAATAAATCAGATCGCAATACAAAAATATTATCAGGAATTTTTTTCTAATTAAAATTATATTATAGCATTGTAAGTATACATTAACAATAATTAATTATGTTCTTTCGTTTGATAAAGTACAAAAGTACACAATAGTAAAAATTTCTCATTATCAAAGAAAATTCTTTGTGAAAACATTAATGATACGTACTAGTCTATGTACTATTTTTATTTATATTTAAACCAACTCAACTAAAGAAAAACTCCTTTTTGACGTCGGTAAAAATAACACAATTGCATATAGAGCATTGGAGCTAGCAACATTTACTAACCTTACTTAATGGTTCATTAATAACTCGCAATATTTGCGCGCACACTGTATTAATTTTATTTTCAACTGGCATTTTGTAGATATAAGGTTAAAGATTAATAATTGCTATTAATGAAAAGTAAAGTTTGAAATAATCCTACCAATGTTGCATGGTATTATGCGTTGGCATGTGTACTAATATATAGATATAGTGATATAGTGCAAGGACATGCGAATCGTACATTTCTCTATCCAATAACTAAAAATATTATAAAAATTTGTTACTATTAGAGATAAATGTGTGTGTAAAATAAAAACAAGATAAATTACTTTTATTTATTATTATAAATAGGAATGACACAAAAAAAAACTTTAAATAGTGAATTACGATAACAAACAACAATTATTTTATTATTATTTTATATTAAAGAAAAATATTATTAATTTCGAAAATATTATTATTAACGTCTCCCCTTTATAGTGTGACGTTAAATAAAAGAAAAAAATTTAAAGTTAAAAATATATCGTTAAACATTTAATGTTTCTCATTATAAGTATTACAATAGCGAAATTTAATTCGGATTTATGAATGTGACGTCACAAAGTTGGCCACGTTTTGAAGATCCCCTATGTTTTTAAATGTTACTAATTTAATGATCAATCCTCAAACAAACAATAAATGCAATGAGATTATTAATGAAGGAAATTTCATAGTATATTTAACGTAAATCAATAAACAGAATATACGTTGTACTGTCTTCAGTTTAGTTTAAATATCAAAATGTGTCTTCTAGAGTATATTTACTCTTTATCTTTGATATAAAATTGCCTATTTCTTATCTATCTTATTACGGCATCAATTCTTTTGACTTTATAAAGTTCCAAATAAAATAGCATAAAACATTTTTAGATATTAATAGAAAGAAATATATACAAACATACATATTTTTATTAGCAACACACGAATTTTTTGTACAAAATAGTGTCTTTCTGCAAAAAATACACTAAGGTACTTTTTACGAGTACGCGAATATTAGTTACATTACATACAGTACAGTGAAGTATGTAAAAGTAAACGCAAATTTTTCTAACACCCGAGCACATTAGAGGAGAGAATTACTAACGGTATCTTATAACCTATCAAAACGTTATACCCTCATATATTTTATATGACCAATAAACAATGACGTCATACGATAGTCAATAGACGGCCATTTTTTAAAATTTTCGAATAAAAAAATTAAATTGAATAGTGATTAATACAATTCGAATAATTGTAGACATTGTGTATCGTTCTCTTTTCAAATTGATGTTTTTTATTTTATTTTTAATTAAGTGTCCGGAAGTGTTTAATTTTACAACAGGATAAAGGTGATTTCGAACGTAATCATAATCAATAATTTCAGACATAACGTAACGTACGTAATGACGTCACAACCTCGTCAAATCGGTACCGGGTTCATACAATAAGTATTTGATACTCGTATTTATTAAAGGGCATTATGTTGTGTTTTACATACCTTAGCACTGTATATAGGTACTGTTTTACAAGTAAACTTGGCCGATAAACATATACAGTCCTACACATGTCTAGAACAATACAATCAAGTACAATTGAATACGAAAGAGACAAAAATTTGTAGGTGAATATAAAGTTTAAGTAAGCTATAAAGTGTGAGAGCTAAATTGCACCTTATTGCGTCGTCGCTAGGATTGATTTTTCTGTAAAACAGAGCGAAGCTCTATTCTGTGCTTTTACTAATATCATCATGAGTATACTGAATGTTCAAACGCAACACAATTCTGTTTCCTTACTACATATCAAAAGGGAAAGTGAATCTGACCATTCTAACAAATGCGGGCTAACAAATTAATTATCTATACTAATAATATAAAGCTGAAGACTTTTTTTGAACGCGCTAATATCAGAAACTACTGGACCTATTTAAAAAATTCTTTTAGTGTAAGATAAGTCCATTTATCAAGGAAGGTTTTAGGGTATCAAGAGTTTTGCAATTCTTAACGCGGGTGAAACCGAGGGGCACAGGCAGTATAATATATAATACTTAAAGAATTTTTGTTACAGCGTAGTGTTGTGCAAGTGTCTAAAAAGTTAAATTGAAACTTAAAGAAAACATCTATGTGTAATTGTGTACTTACATACTGTCAATGAATAAAGTAAACCAATCGAGATGTCTAACGGTTACCGCCATTACGCGTTTGATAGGCGGTTCATGACCGTAGTGTACGCCAGTCCTAACGCCCAGGACACCTCGTGGCCGTTCACTTTCTTGAATAGCTGAAAGAAATAATATAATATTAATATTGATGATGAATGTAATCATTGAATGAAACGGAATGTGTGAATGGGTGAACGAAAGAGTGAAAGAAAGTATTAAGGGGTGACCGAGAGTGACAGGCAGTAGCACTAATTAAATTTCGTTTTTTCAAATTAAAATCTCAAATGAAATGAAAATAGTTTATTTGCTGAGTTGAGTTTATGAGCTGTGTGATGTTGATCTTTTTATGGACAAACAAATAATAAATTAAATAAATAAATTTGTACAAATAATTATTGATGATGACATAACTTTAAATGTGTATTACTTTATGCTTTCCAATGAAAATAAAATAAATAAAATGACTGCACTAGTGCTAGTAGTGAGTAGTGAATAGTTAGTTAGTTAGCGAGTACTGACGGAGACGGCCTCGTGGTCGCGCATCTTGTAGGCGTCCTGCAGCAGCGTGACGATGTAGACGAGGTCGACGCAGGCCCACGGCTGCTCTACATTGGAGGCGGAGCACGCGCGCAGAGCGCTGGCGCGGTAGCCCGCCACCGACACCTGCCCGCCGCGCATCACGTCTGCAACACACACACACACATACATACATACACACTCGTCTCGTTGCACCTGACCAATCATCATTTGTTTTTGACATTGGAAATGTCTCGTTCGCACTAGTGTAGGCTCCGATTTTACGAAAAAGTGCGATCTCCATCTATCTCGGAGTTTTGACGATATGATATTCAAGAAAGGCTCAAACAATGCATATTCACGAGAGCTATAAGGTGCAAAAAGAATTATTCTAGTAAAAAAGCGAACAAAGACAACAACGAAAAAGTTATGACTGAAATAGTAAAAAAAAAAACAATTTTTACGGAATTTTTTAATTTTTGGCCTCGATAATTACATTTACTAATAGATGACGCTACATGTCACTGAAATCATTTAAATGGGTTGAATTTCGACCCATAAGCGACCTCAAAAATTAACATCAATTCTCCAAATAAAATAGTGCATAGTGTACCGACATCCGACACAGATCGGCAACTAACCAATCCGCATTGGAGCAGCATGGTGGAGTATGCTTCAGTCCTTCCCCTGTTATGGAAAAAGCGCCGTGGCCAGCAGTGGGACATAAAAAGGGTGGAAGGCATACGCACCAATGAGGCCGGCGTCGGCGGCGACGTCGTAAAAGTAGCTCATGGCGGCGACGGTGGCGGCGGGGGCGCGCCGCGGCTCCCAGTCCAGCGCCGCGAGCGCCGAGCGCCGCGCCGCCGCGTGGCAGCGCTCGTACGCCGCCGCGCGCTTCATGCCCTCCGGCCGCGGCGCGCCACTGGAAAATTAAAAATATTTATTTGCACTAATATAAAAAAAAATAACGCTTCACACTCGCTGCCTCACACTAGGATTCCCTGTGTCGTGGGTGCCATGGACACACACAAAGACAAGTACACAAACACCCAGACCGAGAACAGATATCTAAATTCATCATTTAAATTTCTGCCCCGCCGGGGATCGAACCCGGGACCCTTTGAATGGTGGACTGTCGTGGTCCACTACACCACGCGGGTCGTCAATATACGGGTTCTAGTTATTCTGTATCGACGTCTTGCGCAAAATCGCGGGCGAGCCGTTCGGAATTTGAATTTCTCACTGGAATATGATGGCTGTTTATTTAACCATTCGAAGGGTCCCGGGTTTGATCCCCGGCGAGGCAGAAATTTAAAATCATGAATTTATATTTCTGTTCTCGGTCTGGGTGTACGTGTATTTGTCTTTGTGTGTGTCCATGGCACCCACGACCCATGGGAGTGTTTAATGTAAAATTTCTGGATATTTCTAGTTTTATTTTTAAAAGGTTATTATTGTCATTTTACTCATTAGGTAAGGAAAGTACTTTCGATATCAGTTTAAAGTTTTTTGATATCTGTAACAGTTTCGGAGTAAGCGCCTGTGCACACTTAACGATTACAACCTGTATACGGATCCGCGCCCCCATTACCTTTATTTGAACAGCGTCAATTTAACTTTTTTATCGTAAGTCTATCAGGTCAGCTAGTAAAAGATAAAAAAATTAAAATGGTAACAATAATCTCTCACCTAATATAATACTGTTTGTTGGCGTAAGTCCACGGCTCCCTCTGCACAATAGGATCGACGCACACCGACGTAAACTCAGTCATGTTGTCATTATAATTGTTATTTTCGGCCGCCTCCATCTTGAAAATGCCCATTCTTGCCGCTAACAGCCCGAGATTCAAGTAACTGAGAACAAACAGTATCATGAAACAAGTAAAATGTTCAGTTTACGTCGCAGTTCAGAATCACCTGTGTGTTATAATAAAATATTAATTCATATACAATC
>DWQL01001975.1:0-10491 GCA_018231265.1 Noctuana haematospila
TTTTTTCTCCCGGCTTACCGTAGCCAAAAGGGCGCCTAAAGCCGATGTACCGAGTTATTTGACGTTCATCCAGTGTACCAGTGTACTTGTACCTTAAGATTAATAAAAAATTTTTGAATTTTGAATTTTATTAACTCGATTATTTAACGTCGTTCTTTATTATTCGTGATAGGGCTACAGATGTATTGAATTATAGTACATAAGACAATTAATAAATTCTGTCATGGTGTACTCATTAACCGAATGCGCTGCCTCCATAGACGTCGTGAAACACGGATACATCGGAGAAATGGAAAATTGTTACCGTCACACTTGAAACTGGTAGTACCAAAAAGCCGTGAACCGGCTTCCGATAGAGAATGTAGCGGGTCGTCGACCGCTTTCCAACAAACTCGTTCCTCGATAAAACCTCACGTGGACTTATGTTACACATTACCGATGTGATAGGCATTCTTTTTGTTGTCTGTCAACAACAATGAACGCCTAGATATGGTGGCGGACCATTTGTGGACGCATAACAAGCGGACAGATAAAAAAGCATATCTGTGCATAATGGGCGAGCGTATATTTTTTCCGTGTTGCAACGATGTGTCGTGAATCCTTAATGGCCAGTGGGGCTTTATTACCTGTGGCAGTCCATGGAATATTTATTAGAAAAGATTAACTGAAGACACTTCTTCACGCTGGACTAATACAAATCTTTTTCGAGTAGGTACGGTTGTTTATATGGGAGGAAGTATTGTATGAGACTAAGTTATTTATACGAGAAATGCTGCACAACAATGTTTTTCAATAGTTCATTTCTTTAAAAAAGAATATTTAATTTCATTTAGAGTTTAAATACCGAATCAAAATTAAACTCTAAAAATTTAAAATCACATGTTATTTACCTAAAAGGCTGGTAATTGGCGTAGGTTAGTCATTATATATTTATAAAAAAGATTGCGACGAATATTAATTACTTTTTAATTAAGTTTATGTAGTAAACAACTTAATAATTTATGTAAGTGTGTTGTCAATGTTTCCATTGTCTAACTCATTCCGTTGAAAATACTTAACTCAAGTGCAGGGACATAAGATAATAATATGCCTATCTGGAAGGAAATAAATTATGTACACTAATCTATCGCCCGCACTTAGCTGATTACTTTTAAAAATGTGAATTCGTTTTGTAGTTTCCATATCGAAAGAAGCGCTTTTATTGGTTTCTCCTTTCTAATGTTATCAAATAAATGAGATTTGGCGCCTAATGTTAAGTAGAAGGGTTGAGATACCGATCCTTCATTTAACAGTAGACGAAACCGGACGAAAAGTTTATGAAATGTCTTATTTTTTCCATTACGTCTCTCATCGGCTTAATTTTTAAGAAAATAATAGTAAATTTCCAAATAATAAGCTCTGAGTGCATATTCCGTCTTGATTTTGAAGAACATAATCGTAAATTTCCAATAATAACCTCTTAGTGCATATTAAATTTTTCTCAGTATATAACACGATCATCCGGTGATATAAGTTTAAAGAAATACTCATGTGTTTAATGCAAGAGTAAGCTCTCAGATCCCAAATCCTATAACATGAAGAAACGGTTGATGTTTATAATTTTTATCGACGAATTCATTTATCGTATTGCAGCCCACACTGTCCCGCGCAACTGCAAAATGCGTTTATCCAACCTACGTCAGCAGAACTAATTCTTTTGAAGTGATATTTTATTTTGATAACGTATGATAATATCCTTCGTGGGCTAATTTTGTTTTAACACTGGATTTATTACTTTGAATAACAATTACTATATTGTAGAAAGTATTGAGCAACAGTAGTTAGTTTTATTTTTTTCGTAATTAGAAATATATTACGAAAGTAGTTACGTTGTATATTAACGAAAATACACGTGAGTTAAGCCGTTTGTACTTATAAATATGTGTTCCTATAGACACTCACGAAACTATTAATGACGAAAGTAGTTATTCAATTCTTCGTTCGAGATGACTTTGCCTCATCCCTCAACATTGTTGTAATTTGACAGCGTAGGACAAATGTATGAATGTGCTTCTAATTGAGCTAGCAAGAATTAACCTAAACAAACTTTTAAAAATACTTAACTTACAGTTATAAATTTGCCAGTGTTAAATTGAAGTTGGGTTGAAACGTGTATGGTTCTAGGTGTCAATCGGAACGCGAGGTCGCCGCGACCAGACGGGTTATTTCAGGCCGCGCGAATTTTTTATGCACAGACGAAATTAATCCCGTTAGGAAGGCCAGACTTCTCACGCTGGTAATACTTTTCTTTGTCGACTTGATTACAGTATTTATATGACCGTTAATAGGCGAGATTGTTGTCTTGCTACTGATAAAAATAATAGATGATTAATCCAAGATGGAAGCTTACCAACCTGTATAATCTACCATACAATATCAGACTTGGCAGAGTCAGTTGTAATGAATGGAGAATATACACAATGGACTTCCACATGTTATATAAGGAACAATATTACAAATTCAGAGTGTCATGTCGTTGAATGTGTGTAAACATATGTTAAGTACGAAGATACCTTGTAAATGTAAGGAAACGATTTGGCAAACTGTCAAGTTTGACAGATAGACATAGATTAAAAAAAATTAAGTATAGTAAACATACTTAGATTTTATTATAAACTGCCCTATGGCTCGTAATTTCTTCAGCGTATATGATAGAACCCATTTTTATTTCACGGTTTGTGCGTATATTGTAATAGGATACAAAAAATGTTTTTTTTTTTAATAAACAAAGAATTGTAAAAACCTTGCCTTAGCTTAGTGGCAAATTAAATAGAAACTGATTAATAATATCAGTTCCCTATTTTGTGAAATAAATATAAAAACCCCAAGTAATTAAACCCTAAGTTATAAATGAAAACAAAGTAACTTTAAAACAAGCAATATATTCTAAATTCAATACGCACATACACAGTTTGCTTTTCTATGACTTAAACATTATTTATGCATACGTTTACAATGAATAAGGCTGTTTCACTGTCATTTGTTATTCCTTCCTTTCTACCATCGACAGGACAATCAGAGACGCTTTTAAGAGAATGAAATGGCGGATGAAATATAAATATGCAAATGATTTTCAATAGCAACTGCTTTCCAGCCTCTTTTACTCTGTACGGCTTAATATCATCTTTATTTACAAGCTCAATGAAGAATGAACCAAGAAATGGAACATATATTTTTGTAGCTAAGCCAACTCCAACATGTGTTAATAATACCTAATATCTGACATATTAATACTTATACCTAATACCGATCTGCACTGGATCAGCATAAATCTACAAATATTATAGAACTAAGAACAATAGTTCGTCGTGTTGCTAGCCTTTTGTATAAAAACAATAGACTAGTATGAAGACAGTGGATAGCTATATATTGCTCTCGTGGCATAAACAAAGACATCCTGCGGTCGTTCCAGGTGTTGCGACCGCATAATTAAAATTTTATGCGGTAAATGAGCCGTCATTAATTACTTTACGAGATACTTAGTTACACATTATCGGGAGCGTTGTCTTTTGACAATGTTTTATTGGTGTTCGAGAAGTTTTCAGCGTCAGCTATGTAGGTATTACTTATCTCGGTTAGGAATTCAACGCAAAATGTATAGAATTAGTTATGTGACGGACTCTTACCTATTCGATTTCATATTTTTTTTAATAATAATATAATATAATTATGTATAAGATGGCGTCCGGCCATATTACCAAAATGTCTAAGTGGCTGTTTTATTCGACCTTTTCGGTTTTAATACCTGACAAAGCTGTCTTTCTTCTGGTTTATATACTTTCAGTTATTTATTTTGCTCACCCAGAACACAACTTACAAATTGGTCTCGTAAGCCAAGTGAAGATTATTCATTACCTACTTACAGCAAAATGATTTTTAACAAGAGCTTTGCTTATTTCTGTTTCATTACTTAGTACCTAATAGTAATCATCATAAATCAGCTCAGAAGATGAGAACATTTGAACATACAAGACATAAAACTTATTATCAAAAACAAATGAATTTTATAGGAAGTTTGACCTAGCATTTCATATATCATATCCTAAACTGTTTTGTTTCAATAAAAAACGGAATCGTCATCATTAGTCTGGTACATTAGTGCCATAAATCTTGTAGACCAGACCACTTATCCTAACACAACATGTACTTGTGGCGACTTGTGCTAACATGAAACATTGCTAGACAATCGACAAAGCATTCGATCGTTGTGACTTCATCGGCGCCAAATTATTGAGTCATGAGTTCGATTGAAGACACGAGCACTGAAGTCGTAATGCAAAAAGAGTCAAAAGACTCGCTGGAGCTGACAAATGGAAAGAATCATAAGTTCAGATTTTCTGGGATGTATTTTTAAAGATTTAATATAAAGTACGGCTCGAAGGACCATATCTTTACGAGGACATGACAATTATTATAATTACACGTTTATTTGCTAAAATTACTTTAAAATATGGGCAATGCCTTAAGCTAAGGAGTTTAATGGTTAGATAACACCAGTTTAAAACTAAAAAATTCCGCATTTATTAGATCAGGAACGTATAAATGACTTCTGGCTTATGTACTGTAGAATAATAATATGTAACAAGCTACATATTATATCAGGCGACGCGCGACGTGGCGGTAGTAGGTAAAGAAGTATCTTAAACAATCTTAGAATGCATTTTCCTACTTCTAGGTATAAAATCGAGTGCGTGACGAAAGGAAATACGCGTAGAAAGTGCGTGCATACATAAGATGTAATGTAACTTGCAACCTTAGATTTAGAAGGTAATTGTCGCTACAAAATATAATAAATCTACATAAGAACTACAAGGTTCTCAAACTTGTTGATTAAATACTTAATGCATGAAATAAATAAGAGTAACCTACAGTCGTTTCTGTAGCCTATAACACACCTGTATTGTACAGCTGTGTTACTATGTAGGTAGGTACCTACCATACCTACAAGTAAATAAAGAGGTTTTTTCAAAAAGTATAATCAATTAATATCTAACTGATTATTTATCATAATGTTTATAATCTGTTTTTATTTTTTTTAACTCTGTATTGTTAATTTATGTGTTGTAACTTTGACGCAGCATAATATATAAGTAAGTTATTTTAAATTTTTTATATTGTTAAATTTTTGTTCATAATTTTTTCTAGCCACGTTTGAACCTATAAGTCAACTTCCGGAATTATTATTTATTTCTGTTATAAAATATGTATATATTGAATTGAGTTAGCGCAGATTAGCGTTTAGATTACGCCATTCTTTTTAGCTCCACACAATAAGAGTTAGGCGCTGTATATGATATGCCGTTGATTAAATGATAAGCCTTACCGGTTAGCTTGTGTCCAAGGTTGTCGCGATAAAATCGCTACTAAGTCTACAATGGAACAAAATTAAATTCTCTTGTATTCCAGATGTTCGATGCGAGCGAGACAAATTACTCACTTAAATGTTGATTAAAAAAATGAATTTCGTAATTAAGTGTAGTGGAAAAATATTTTACTTTGGTTATTAATGTTCTTTTATTCTTTTTGTAAATGTGTTTCTTAATTAATGGTTTTCATGACCGATTTACGTTATGTTAAGTTATCAAAACGATTCTTTATTTAATTGAAAGGTCTGAGATTCCTTGTGTGCGTTTATTACGAGTATGCCTATTTGATTCCAAGTTGCTACATGAAGTCGCAATACTTCTGCAATATGTTACATATGTATGAAGCACATTTACATGGCACCATAGCCTTGTCCACGTCAGTTACAGACGGCGCGGTGACCAGTTTCTAAGAGGTTCAATATTAATTTGTATTCGTTTTTGCGTCACTTAAATCAGAGGTTAAAGATTCAGAATCTTAATTTTTTAAATTAACGTAGCGGTGTTTCTTTGAAAGTAAGTTTTATTACTTTTGAGGTATCCTTGCTGTAGTGCCACGTGTTTACTCTCAGAGATGGCTTAGCTTTCGTGTAGCGTCAGACTGGTAGAATAGAATTTATGTCTTTTGAGATCTTTATAAAAATTAGCCAAGGAGATTTCTTTCTTAATTTTACCTTACCTACTATTGCAAAAACAATTGTTAATTTTTGGTAGACATGATTTTGTCCAAGAAAAATATGCATTAACGGTACATTTGAGTAACAAAAATGTGCATTTACGGCACATTTGTGTAGCAACAATGTTAATTAATAACGGCACATTTTAAAAATTGAGGTAAAGTACGTAGGTGATAAATTATTTTAACTTTGAGATCGTTTATTACAAAATACATTATGTTGTTCTAAATTTTAATTGTGATGACTAATACAGGTTTACAGCAAGAATTAATATCAAAACCGATTAATGGTTATCATTTTATCTACAAACTCTTGCTAAATTTCGTTAAGAATGTGGTTATTACGTGATGCACAACTGAATACCTATATTGAGTAGGTAGGTACCTATAATGTTCATTGTTAAAGTTGTTATCTTTTCAACATTTATGAATTTATTTGGTAGGTATGTCAGTCATGTCTATTTTAATTCTATAATCATAACATTACAATGTTTTTTCCATTTTTATTTTATTTGGTAATAAATTAGGTTCGTAGGTACCTTTTTTTTTACTTAATTTTTCATTGAATTTCAAAGAATTATACCCGTATCTTACTTATAAACGTTATTTAGGTAGTTTTGTTTTAAGTTTAAAATAATTTCGTAAGATGAAAGTGGTAGAAACACATTTTAGTAAGTAGGTACATACCTATAGTTAAAGTTACATTAATTACATTATTTAATAACAATTACTTAATTCCATAATTTTGTGCGTTCTAAAATATTAATAATTAGCCATGCTATTACGCTGATTAGTAATCAACAATAACCAAAATAGATCAATAGTTAAAAAAACAGGACAAATGTCCTGCTTCTTTAAATAAAAGGCTCAAAAAGTATTACTCGCTATAGATCTGCAGTTATTTTGCGGTCTGAAAACAAGTTTCTTGTTATTGACACGCGACACAATACATTCATGTACATATTTTGGGGCCAATTCCGTGAATCTTACTTCAAACCTAAAACACCGGGTCCAACGGCGATGTAACCCGGTGACTTTCATCACATGTGATTGCTAATAAGAATTCCAAGTAGCATCCGACCGAGCCCCAATATTTTCAATTGGAAAAAAGTAACTTTCGAACCTTATAAGTACACTCACCTTCTGCAACTTTAGCGCATTACAGGGCGCGGGCAGGTTCTGGAGTTTCGTGTTTTGACTGAAAAGTATCACAGTATAAGGCTGCACATTCACGGGTTATTATTATCGCACTGGCACCAAATAATACGTTTCGTAACACAGAACGCACCGCAAAAACAAAAGAAAACAAGAATTTGTTGTATGGAGCCGCGGTACTGTCGCGTGGCGGGCTTCGGTCGCGACTGGCCGATGCGCAAGCGGTCGCCGGCGGTTCTAATTTTATCGCGTCAGTAATACGAGATATAGTCGCTCTTTATTGCGGAACTTTTTGTATTTGTTTTACGCGAGAAATTGAGCGGACAGCCGTTAGCTGCCCCACAGATGGACATCGAAAGCTTACTTAAGAAACCCTCGAAATTAGGTACTCTTTAAGGTTAGTTAATTATTTTTCACATTCAGCAAAATGTAGAGTTTTTCAGAGGTAGGGAAAAATTGCTCTATGTATGTAGGTATAGAAGGTTTTTATTTTTTACATTTACAGCAACAAACAAAACTTTAAAATGTGTTAAAATAAGAATAAGTTAGTAATGTAAAAATATGTAGAGTTCAATATTTCATTTACCACGATGCCGATGGTACGACTGAGCTCTTCACATTGTTTAGTATTCTTTGTCACAATCCAAGCGCATCCTTCATGAATAGGTATGTCATACTCAGTCATACTGATGTGATGTCTCTACAAACTCCACTAAACACTTTGCTGCAGGTTATAGTCTTAACTTTAGTACTTCATATTGTCAATTTTTTTTTGTTATATTTATTTTTCACAAATAAAAAACATCTATAAGAAATTTAAGTTATTACATGGTATTCACATATTAGTACTTAATATAACTTTATATCCTCTAGAATCCTGGAATCCTACGAAACTATTGATTACTTTATTTGAACAATAGATCTTAAAAATTTAAAATTAACTCTAAATTAAGAATATTCTCATTACTCATTAAAATTGCACATAGTGCGGAAAATGGAAAACCACCGCCAGGACCAAACCAATTGTTGTTTTAGTTTATTTTGTAAGTTTGAGTCATATTGAATGACCGCAAAGCATGTAACGTACCTACTTATATTATTTATTGATCCTTAAATGTTTACTCCCGAAACATAACACGTCATTTAGGAACTTTGTGTCTACGCATATGTAACTGCACTTAACTTTTGGATATCCAAATAAATAGCTATCGATAACCGTAACAGAATCCGATAAAAAGTTTCGGATAATTTCAGATAGAAGCAGAGTCCAACGTTAACCATTAAAAGTTAGTAAGTAGCTATAATTAAATACCTATATTACCTGTAGGTACCTATATTAATTATTGTACCAAACGATGTCCTAAAAATAAAAGCCAAATTAGGTATTAGGTACCTTATTGAATTTACTTTTAAAATTTCTTAAGAATCTTATATCCGTAACATTACCATTCGAACATTTAATCTTAGTTTCATTTACTTCATTCATACATTGTTAATATTAACTCACGCCAGTCTTATTGGTCTTAGTAAATAAGCATTAAAATCCGTTGAACTTTTGTTCCATCGGTTTTGGTAAAAACAATATGGAAACCAAAATAAAACAATGTACCTACAAGGTGAACGCAGGCGTGTCTTACGACGTCGTGGCGCCACGACGGACACACGAACACATCATGTGTCGTATGTACCTGTATTTCCGATCGTATTGTACCTAGTCCTCGAATGGAGACCGCGTCTCGGCAAAAGGAGCACAGGTCGCCCTCCGGCCCGGTGTACTGATGACCTGAGGAAGATATTTGAAACCGGTGGATCCACAGGACACAGGACCGGAAGGAGTGGGGAGGACGAGTTAGGGGAAACCTATGTCCAGCAGAGGGCCTCCAAAGGCTGATGGATGCACAGATTCTCAACTGTTTTTGTGGAGCGAACCACGAAAAATATGTCGACCTCTTCACTCGAATTTTGTATTATAAATAATAGCCCCAAATTTATACACGATTATTTTTATATACGTACTTGTGATGCATTTTGTTAACAGTACTTAACAGATAGCAATCCCCTTTAAACCTTTAAACGCAAGCCTAGCCCGACCCCCAGTTCACAAATAAAATTCCAACATTTCATGTTGGATGGTATTTGCGACCGTGTGTCGCAAAGGTGCATTAGTCACCCGGCCTTCTAATGTAGAAAGATAAGTCTACGACCTAGCTCACAGTAATCCGTGTCGAATTAATTATGATTTATAACTACACCGTGCTCTCTCGGTTCGGTTCAAGGAGTATCGACGTGCAGTCCATTTGCAAGTTTAATGAATGCAGGTTTAAAAGTGATTTTTAAAACGTACTTAGGTACCTACTATGCTGTTATGCCTAAAAGAAGCTTATTAAGATTAAACAAGATAAAGAGGAAATGTGTTTTGCGCATGTACAACTGTCCTTACCACGGAATACGTACTAAGACTGGAGCGTCCATAATTATGTATGCGCGGTAAAGACGCTCATTCTTAGGAGATCTGGCGGTTTATTGACTGTTTGAAGTCGAATGAAGTCAATTCAATTATAAGATGGCTCTCTTTAACCTGGGGGTAGAAAACAGTTTGTGGTAAATAAAGACTACGATCTCTTTGAATATTTACAGTATGTGACCGCAAAACTTTTGGAGGTACCTACACATCATAGAACTTTACGAATTTCTTGATTATCATATTTGAATCTACAATTTACATTTAGCTCTTTTCAAAATGCGCTTCTGAGCGGATGGCAATTTAACTAAAATTAGCTTTTACTACTTAATCATTTATCATTTAATTATTTGAACAATCGAAAAACTCCCAGTTGGTCTGCCAAAAATCAAAAATGGCTGCTCCGAGTGAACGGTCGCCGCGATTGTTTCCTAACACTGATTTAATTTTATCTTCCCATAAACTACCTTGTGGAAATAATTGACAAGATGCCAAAATACGCTAATTGCTTCTCGGACCTTGATTGTCTTAAAATATTATTGCCTATATTTTGTACGTATTCAGGTATTTGTTTATTTAATAAATAGTATGACGTTTTCCTTCGAATATTATTATGTTGGTTATTGGTACAAACATTATATATTATGACCTTATTACGACGCAATTTTAATAAATAATAACTTTAGAATAGGACTCTTGTTTATTATAAAACTAGCAACCCGCCCCGGCTTCGCACGAGTGCAGTGCTGATACTAAGTACACTACAGAAAAACTGTGAACGTTTATACATATAAACC
>DWQL01001976.1:0-10491 GCA_018231265.1 Noctuana haematospila
GTAAGTTTGTTAGGTATACTTATCAAATTTACATACATATATAAATTTCTCAAACTATATCAAATCTTCATTAAAAATTAATTTCATTAATTTGATAAGTAAATTTACTTAATTTGATTTAAATTGAAAATAGGGATTAAATAAGTAAATTACCATATTTTCCATAGAAGGGATGTTTAGCAAATCTGGGATACCAAGAGACATTGGGGTTATCATCCTCCACTGTCATTGCTGAGATCTGTGAACTGTTGAACTGAGAAAAGGCTTGCCACAGCTCATCCACTGGGCCAAGAAATATAGTGTCAGTATCTACATATATTGCAGCATCTATGTGAGATATCAATTTCTGAAAAATAAACACAATTGAATCATTGTTTGTTGTTAAAAATGTTGACTGTATAATGACAATATTTATATTCTTTATATAAATATATTTATATTTTTAATATTTTATATTATCAGAAAAGGTCAATTTTGAGGCAATCTCAGCTAAAACAACTTAACTGGACCAATTGAGTTCTAATCATCAACCCATCATAGTCACACTGTTGAGCATGGGTCTCCTCTTAAATGTAGGCAATGTAGGCTATCAGCATTTCAAGAATTTTATGATGACTTCTCTGGCATACAGGTTTTGTCGCAATGTTTTCCTTCATTGTTACAACTTATGAGCTCTAATAGTTTATTATAATAGAATGTATATAAGGAATGGGCTACTTACAGGAATAAACAATCTCTGAGCAGCACACTTGCTAAACAAGTTCAACCACTCTTCTTCATGTTCTTCTGGGAAATTAATTCTATGTAATTCAAAATCTAACTGGTTATTCACTAAGCTTCTCCAGGCGCTAAGTGTTTGATTAAAGTTTATTTGCAATATATCATCAGCAAAAATAACAAAATACACTGGAGATTTTGTAAACAATAAAACTGATTTGATAACATTCAGAGACTCATTAAATCTTGAATCACACACGACAAACGATAGGACGATTCTGTAATCAAATAATAATAATCGTATAAGAAATTCACAACTATAGTAACTGTTTTAGAAAAATATGACATTACGAAATCTAACCACAATACTAGTGAATTAACTAAATTACCTTGGTTTCAAACTTTGATCTTTGTCCTCTTTAACCACATTAGATTTAGGAATACTTAGAAAATAAACATAGGCAATTGTGAAGCAACAACACACCAACACTAAAAGTTTGCAAAGAGGAAGTCGTCTCATTTTTAAGCAAATCTTCCTAACATTATGAAGAAGACTGTCCTTTTAATAAGAAATGGTTATTTGTACTTTATTACATAGATTTAAATCACTTTATTAGATATTGTAGGCTAATAATGATTTTTTTAATATGTACATACATAAATCCATTTGTTTACTTTTTGCTTTTTGAAACTCTTCCCAAGACACACAGACTACATAGAAAATAGAAATCATAGAATAGAATGTAATGTACTGTATTAACGCCCAAGACTCACAAGCACAGAACAATAAACTCCTTATAATCACAGACTACTTAGAAACTTAGATGTACTACGCGAGTATAATACAATAACAATATTAACAATAAAACTACCTACGCGTACATACAACGTTGACATTTATTTTGTTTTGTTATGTTGTTCAATTATGTATTCTGTACTCTGTACATCTAAGTAGTCTGTGATTGGTAGACGTGTGTCGCGATTGTAGACAGTACGTAGTAGTATGTAGTCGGTGGTCTACACTAAACTGTAGTATTTCTAAGGCAGTCTGTATCTGTGGTTACATGTCAAAACAAAATTGTCGAATTAAATTATTTAATTTATACATTTATTTATGTATATGTAGTGATATTAGTGATAAAATAAATCTGTAAAATCTGATAAATAATTAAATAAAGGTACTATTTGGTTAACGCAAAAACCATACTGACGAGTAATAAATTTAACTCTTTAACTGCCTGGCATACGGCATTGTAGAAAATAAAACAAAAATGAGTGAAGTGAAAAATGATGATGCACTGCTAGAAAAAATAATTAACGTTGCTAAGAAAAACCCTAAAGGTATATCGGATAAAGATATAGGAGCTGTTATACCAGATGTGTCAAATACGGAGCTGGTTCCGGCTATAAATAAATTGTTAAAACAAGGCCTCTTCGACTTGTATGAGCAAGATGGTTCACTCATATACAAGTTGGTAATATTCACCTGATACTTTAAGACTAACTGGCTTTTAACATTTTCTACTGATTTTAATAGTAACACTATTGCAAATATTTTTTTGACATTAATTTTTAACCATAAATTTTACTTAAAAAATTCAATTAACTTCAAATTAGGAATTTATATATTTTTTTAATTAAATTACAATATATAAACAGATTAAAAGCACAATCATCGAAACCAGCTGTAACCGGTGATAATGAAGAGAAGGTGATATTTAGTCTTATTGAAGAGGCAGGGAACAAGGGAATATGGATGCGTGACATCAGGCTACGTTCTAACCTGGCTATTACACAAGTCATCAAAGTGCTGAAGAATCTTGAAGGGAAAAGAGCTATTAAAGCTGTGACATGTGTAAATGTAGGTGTATTTAATTTATTAACGTAAAATATTTATTGATCATGTATTAATTTTTTTTATTAATTTTATTATTAACATACATTATTATATTTCACGAATATCAATTGCAATAATACCTATTCACAAAACAGCAACTTGCCCTGTTTTTACATATCACAAATGAATTATTATCAATTTCAGGTTATTTTGTAATCCTTTTATTTAATGTCATGTCGTTAGTATGCAATATGCATGCATTATAATATAAGTTATAGGTACCTATTCTTTATTATTATATTATATTTATACTTTTATTCTTTCTTTATATCTATACTTTTTTAAGTTCATTATAGTAAATTTTTTATTCAAGGCATCAAAGAAAAAAGTTTATATGCTATATAATTTAGAACCAGACCAGTCTATATCAGGAGGTCCCTGGTACCAAGATCAAGATTTTGAGTCAGAATATGTGGATATACTCATTCGTCAGTGTCTAAGATTTTTACAACAAAGAGCAGACAATATCAAAAATAATGTGAGAGGTCCAATTGTTGGTAGAACACAGTCCTTTGCAAGCGCAGCTGAAGTGCAAAAATACATCACAGATTTAAAGATTAGTAATGTGAGTATGGTACAGTACTAAATATTTTGACATAACTTTTGTACTATGGTACTTGTCACTCGTGTAAAAACCTATGTTATCTATACAGGGCCTTACCATGACATTGTGTTTCAGGAAACATTAACAGTTGAAAATGTTGTGACCATTCTAAATACACTAGTCTATGATGGCAAAGCAGAGAGCACAGTGTACCCAGATGGCAATAAAGTATTCCGTGCAATTGAGCCCCTCATATCAGCTCCTGGACTTGTGCAAGTTCCTTGTGGAGTATGCCCTCTTATACTAAAGTGTTATACTAATGGTCTCATCAATCCACAGGATTGTAAATATATGGATGAGTGGCTTGAACAACAATAATTAATGCTTTTTACAATGTGAGCTACAGAATATCATAAAATGTAAATGGGGTCATTTGATCTCTTGGAATATTAAAATAAATACATTAAAATGATTCTGGTTTTTATAATAAACCTATCAGTTGAATATATTTATATAAAATAAACATACTTTGATAAACTTAACACAGAACAATTTCGTCTTAGTAATAACTTTCCACTTTCCAGTACTACCAACCTCAATGTATCTCAGTGATGACATGACAATCAACAATGAAATTAATACTCTTTTTTTATAATATTTGTTTAATGTTACCTTAAATGGTGTCTTTACAATTCATTCGGTTACTATCACTGTTCTATAATAAGTACCTGCTGAAATTGTTTTAGGATTCAATTATCAAAGTTTTATTCAATCATTTTAATAATTAAAACATAATTGTGTGCAAAAAAATCGACTCACCCAGTTTAGAGATCAAAAACTTTATAATAAATGTATACAATATGTTACTACTTTTTTATTTATTTAACAATGTTAAATGTTTTATATTTATAATATTGTTTCTGACCTATGAATATAGTATTCTAAATCAAAGCAAACAGTGTGAGGCGATATTTTTACATGCAAGTATAATAATTAGTTAGCTAATACAAAGGATTTCTTGAGAAAAATCCATGAATTTACATTAAGAATCTTATAACTAAGTACATATTTTATTTAATAAGATAAATATTCATCAATCAAATCTCAGATGCAGATATACCCAGACAATGCACATGCATTATAAATTTCCAGCATATAATGTAAATTTACTTATCACCAGTTTTCAAAATAAATTGTAAGGACTCTCATGAAAAGCAAGAAATAATCATTTTTAAGTCTATTTAGGTATCCTCTTACTAATTTAATAATGCTTGCAATGTCTTGTTTTCCAAATTGGCAGATATGCAAATGTAAAAATGCATGTCTGCTTTTCCAATTACTTTTTTATGGATACATCCACATCTGTGAATGATGGATACACCAAACATGAGTTAATTTATTTTCATAATGACTGACTACATACTGTTATGGATGTAAAGCAAGTAAATATAAACAAAAATAAGACACACTTATAAAATTCTCAAAACATAACTGGTAAACAAAAAATATACAAATGCTGTACAAAAGGCAATAAATTAAAAGTTAAATGATACATTTTAACATCCATGACAGTGGTAATTAAAATAAACTTTTGAATGTATTTTCTATATCACACAGAGCTTCAGAAAGTACTGAAGGTTGATATTGTTGCTTTATTGGTGTGCTCTCTGTACTTACTGGCTTCAACTCTTTTTCTTCTGCATGGTTAAAGAATGAGCTAAACACATCCATTTGGATGTAGTTGAGGGACTGTAAAATTAATCCCTTATCAGGGTATGGTGTAGCAGCGACAGGGCTGCCATAATGTCTCATTTGGGAAATATTCTTAGGTGTAGGCAGAGGTTCAGCAGCAGGCAGGGGGGATGATCCTAAGGGTCCATTTGGTGGTGATGGTTGTGGTGGTGAAACAGGCTTCTTGCCACCTGGAACTAAGGCATGTAAGAGGTCACAGCTGTATCCTCATAATAAAATTAATGTCTGCAAAAGACTGCTGCTCTATTTTAGTACATGAACTTGTGTTAACTTAAATTCATTCAGCTGTTTATGCATAACATTAAATAAAATATATATAACACACTACCTATCTATAATTGTTATCTAAAATAATAATATTTATAATGTTTTTAGTTATTTTATAAATGGAACTAACCCATAGAAAGTACCATTCTCTCCATCTCTCGCAGCTGTGTCTGCTGTTGTTGTACAGTGAAGTAAAGGTCTGTTATCGTGCTAGTAATATGATTCATCTCTTCTTCTCTTTTGACCTCTTTGGCTGCCTCCTTTTTACTTTGTCTGAAACATAAAATATATTAATTAGATAAAGACCCCTGATATGGTTTGGTTCTTTGGAAATTTGGCTTAGGGCAATGACCTTGCTCTAGGAGTAAGCAACAACCATTTCACTGAAAATTTGTCCATATACAACTAAGTTGAATAATATAAAAAATGTTTAATTATTTCACAAACTATTTAAGCTAGGTGCTAAATTATGACTATTTCAATATATTTACCTATTATACTCCACAACAAGAAGACTAGCTCCAATTACAAAAATAACAGTTTCACCAAGTAAGTTTGCACCAAGCTCTATAGCCATTTCCTGGCTCAATACTGGAATGTTAACTGGTTTACCCAAATTCAAGATCCACATTTTTGCTTTTACCTCACACCAGTTGTAAACTGTAAATAAAGTACAACAAAAAATCAATAACACACAAAAAAATAATAAGGTTTAAGTTAATTTAGGTGATTACATACATTGAGCTGGTGGCATACAGACGTAAGTCCTGAAGAATGGATTATTTTTGGCTCGTTCCTTACAAGCATTTGCAATTGGTTTGCTTATCTGTTTAATCAGCAAGACTGACAATTTTGCAATAGGAAAAGCACCGACAACCATCCTGTCGGATAATAACTATTTATTTATACTAAGCGACTATTTCTGTTCCGATGGTATCAATAATTTATGTCGTTCGATTTACGATATGAAATATACGAATACGTAACTTGAATCATAACATTGGAAGGAAAGATCGCTAGATGAATGAATAGAATCAATATGATATGTCACACTGACTAACTGAACACTGAAGCAGAAGTCATGAGCATAGATAATACACTTATACTGGTCATGAGTATGAGATTATACAATTTTATTAGGTATACCAGATAGAACTAGACTTTAACTATAGATAGACTACATAATGTAAAATGTCAATGTTCAACAGAATACCATACCTACTGATTAATGCATCAACACGGAACGACAAACTGGTGGTACTGGTGGTTGGTGGTCTGTAATGTGATTTAATAGATAGTATATTCTATTTAGTCACTAGTCTGTGACTCTGTAGTCTGTCTGTGGATTTAATTCTTTATCTATCTTTGTATTTTGTATTCTATAATCTATAAAGTTTGTTACATACATAATGTACATACTATTAAATTAAATTAAAATACATAATAATATGTACATAAATCATAGCTTAGATTTCTTCAAAATATTCTTTTAATAATTAAAAGATAATCATGTCAGATATGAAAATTAAACCAATGTCATCGAAAACTTACAATGCGATTGTTGAGGATTTTAGTAAATTTACAGCCTTTAGTCGCAAAACAGAAAACGAGCTACGGAATAAATATAACGAGTAAGTCTTTTGTGATATTGGATTGAATTCTCAAAAAATTACAAAAATTTGCAATGTAAATTTTTACATTTAACTCTCATTTTTCAGCATACCATCAAGTACATTGGGAAGTATCATATCACTATTAGTACAAAGATCAATGAAACAGAGTTACAGAAAATCTCCAGTTATATCTAGCAAGTACTATGAGTTATATGAAGCATTAATGCGTGACAAAAATAAAGGGGACATTATATTACAGTCTGTATATATTTTTTATAAAACTGCTTATAATTCTAGCAATGCAATATTTATTTACAATTTTATGTTATAATATTGTATAAAAACCACATAAATTTAATGCTAACCTTTTATGATCATAAATAAAAAGTAATTTGTAATTATGTGTTTTGTAGTAGCATAAATGAATATAAACTCTTAATTATAATATATAATTATTTTGAATTTATTATACCACCAGTCACACTGCAATTTTGTGTTTTAATTTTAATGTTCACTATGTTTCTTGCAGGTTAGCAGATAGCCAAGGTATTAGCCCCTCTCTGTTTGCCAGATCTCTATTGCAGAATCTTTATTCTGATTCTACCACAGTCAAGAAATATCTGAAAGACTCAACTGTGATAGAGGACAAGGATTTGGCATATCAAGTTTTTATTGTAAGAACCTAACTACATTAACTTGATTAATAAATTACAGAGCATTATTAGGATTTTTTCTTTAAGGATATTTGTTGTTGTGCTTTAGCGTGGCTATACTAAGGACACTTTTAAACATAACATTTGTATGGGACTGTGAAACTAGGTTTTTTAAATATATCAATGAGTATGACAGTCCTTTTAAATAATTATAATAATCACAAGGCTTAACACTAAATGTTTTATTATTGAAATTTTGTAATTTTACCTATTTAACAATAAATACCATTTATTTAATTTTCAGGCGATTATGAATGATAACCAATATGGTCCTTATGCAGACATTATAAAACAGTAAGTACCTTTTATTGTATAGGCAAATGTTAACTCAATGTTTTGAAATTACAATTTTTATTTTTTTAACATTATTACAGTCATTTTGATTTAATAAACATATTAATATTTCCAGGTCAATAGGTTTGGAGTATGAACTTAGGTTAGAAAGAGAATTGAGATTGATGAACATAACTTTTTCTGATGAAAACATTCTGAGATCCCGTGGTTATGATAAGACACCAGATTTTAAGTTAGATGTTCCTATAGCTGTAGATGGTTTCATTATAAATTGGATTGAAAGTAAAGCACTTTTCGGAGATGTAGAAAACCATTCAGGATATCTAAAAGAGCAATTGCTATGCTACTGGAATAGATTTGGACCAGGTTTAGTCATATATTGGTTTGGATACTTAGAAACTTTGGAATCTACTCCAGAGGTTAATAATATGTTTATTTTAGGTACTTGTTTCCCAGATAAGAGTAGTATTACACAGTATAAAATGGATATTTAAGGAATTGAGTTCAATTAAACCATTTGAATATATGTGCAGTCTTATTTTATTTATGTGATCATTGCCCACGATACTTCAGCTTCAGGGATAGACCATATGACTTCTCGGGTGTGCGTACAGCCGTTCACACGCGGATAAAAAACTACGAGAGCAAAAAGAGAACGTGTACACAGTACACACCCGAGAAGTCAATAATAATATTATGGTCTATCCCAAAACTTTAAAAATAACGGGCGCTTTTAGCGTCGAGAATACGCTCGTTTGAACGTGGGTTAAAAAAGTGCGCATGACATTCTAGAAGTCCTAATGGTCTATCCAAAAACATTTAAAATAAAGCGCGTTTAAGCGTCGAAAAAGTTCATGCGAACGTGGTCTTATAATCCATACTTCTCCATAGACGACTATAGATAATCTATGATAGGTTTTTAAGATGATTTTTTTTCTCTGGTCACTTTGATTAATGTCATGATGCTCCGATCTCCGATAGGAGTTTAGTGTTCTGTGATGCCATGTCAATGTCATTTTAGCTACACAGTTGTCACATATCACAGAAATCTTTCTTTTTGTGTGTAAGCGCCATTTTGGACGTTCTCTGTAGTAGCGAAAAATTATATTTTCCTACAATGGGTCATGCAAATATTTGGTATTCTCACCCCCGTAAATATGGACAGGGCTCTCGATCATGGTACGTATAATGAATAAGGCGATCAGAAAATCTGAATAATGGTCTATGTCCAAGTTGTGGTTATAACACGTGTTTTGTTTCTTTAGCCGCGCCTGCTCCAACAGACATGGACTTATTCGCAAGTACGGCCTAAACATCTGCCGACAGTGCTTCAGAGAGTACGCTCACGATATTGGATTCAAGAAGGTACCTAAGCGTTTTCAACAGTAACTCACTTATCAATTTTAATGACTATAATTCATTGTGACGTGAAATAGGAAAAAAAAGGATGAATATTCTAGTGAATTTCTATTTTAAATTAAAAGAAATTATAATAAGCACGCCGGCGAACTAATGTAACTAACTTCCTGACAAACTGAATTGTGTACATTATGTTGTGAGATGTGATGTTAGAGCAAATACTTTTTATTATTAAAGTTAAATGGTCATCTCAACCTAAGATGCCTAATCTCTGAAACTTCCTACTTGCTTACAATATCTTCAAACATAGCTTTCAAAGTTGGGACAACCACCTCATACCTAGTTAGTTTTGACATGGTTATGTGCAGTAATCTATAGTGGAGATAGCTAGATCTTTAAATATATTTAGAACCAAATAACAGCATGAGTAACATAAATCACATTATAATGTATAACATTGTGTTATTGATTTCTATCAATGTGCTAGCTTCTACAGCTCTATATGCCAAGATTCTATAATTCTGTGACTGTAGGCAGGGAGAACATTTTGAAAGCTAAGGATAAGTTTCCTTACTTAACTTATTGTGAAATATAAATGAATTTACTATACAACTTTATTCAATTAAAATGAAGGTATAATATCTGGCTCCCTAAAAATTAAAGAATCAAGTTATCAAAGTAAGTTATAGTTAGCTTGATTAATCTTTTGAAATTTATAAATTAGGTACCTTAAAAGAATCATAGTGTACAGTTATTTCAAGTTCTCATCATTTCATCATGTAATAAACTCACATTTTTTTTAATTTCTTAAAGTGTAATATAATTCATAATTTCTTTTGTTTCAGCTGGACTAAAATGTTTGCAGATTTAGGTTAATAAATTCTTAAACCCACTTAATTATTTTATTTTATCTAGCATTCCTCATTAATTTTCCATATTCACACAATCATTCTATTTATATGGTAAAACACGAATCAAAGGTTTGTTAAATTAAATAATATATTTATTAAACAAAGTATAAAATTACAAAATTATTATAATTTACAATATACATCTAATGTAAGATATCACCAAAACACTTTATTCTATTGGAATTATCCAAACCTCTGAAAATGAAAAAAAAATTATAATAATATTACTACATAATTATATAATAATTAATTACATATAAGCAGATATAATAATAATTATATAATTTATAGGAATGTTTTATTGTACATACCTATTGTATTTTTTAGTAAAATTTAAGATGTATTGTATGTATTAAAAAGATTTCTAGCAGAAATAATCTATGGACAAACAGCAAATAGGTACCTAGTCCTACATTAGCAGTAA